>CAWUFW010008331.1:600000-901884 GCA_963921515.1 Calotriton arnoldi | reverse complement strand
GTTCACCATGCCTTACCACCCACAAGGAAACGGTCTGGTGGAGAGATTCAACCAGACCTTGAAAGGCATGATCAAGGGTCTAACAGAACCCATGAGGCGTAAGTGGGACGACCTCTTGCCATGCCTACTCTTTGCATACAGGGAGGTGCCTCAGAAGTCTCTTGGGTACAGCCCCTTTGAGCTCCTGTATGGCCACCCTGTCAGAGGACCTCTGAGTTTGGTAAAGGAAGGCTGGGAGGCAGCTCCCAGGAAAACTCCCAGGATGTATTTAGCTACATGCTGGCCTTTAGAAACCAAACTGCCCACTTCAGGAAACTCGCTCAGGCGAACCTAGAAGCAAGCCAGGAAGAAATGAAGAGATGGTATGACCAGAATGCCACTCTGGTCGAATTTCAACCTGGGCAAAAAGTGTGGGTCATGGCCCCAGTGGCACCTTGGGCCTTGCAGGACAAGTGGACTGGGCCATATGAGGTGGTGGAGCGCAAAAGTGACGTCACCTACCTGGTGGATTTGCAGGCTCCAAGGAACCCTTTGAGGGTCCTTCACGTGAACCGCCTCAAGCCCCACTTCGAGAGGTCCGAAGTGAGTATGCTCTTGGCGACAGATGATGGGGTGGAAGAGGAGAGTGAGCCTCTCCCTGACCTCCTGTCTACCAAGGAGCATGATGGGTCAGTAGAAGGTGTGATCCTCTCCCCTACTCTGACTCAGGAGCAGCAGGGGGACTGTCACCAGTTGTTGGGACAGTTCGCCCCACTGTTCTCTCTGACCCCCGGTGTTACTCACTGGTGTACCCATGACGTGGACACTGGTGACAGCCCTCCTGTGAAGCACAAGATTTACAGGTTGACTGACCGGGTCAGAGCCAGCATCAAGGAGGAGGTCTCTAAGATGTTGGCATTAGGGGTGATTGAGCCCTCCCAAAGTCCTTGGGCCAGCCCAGTGGTCTTGGTCCCAAAGGCTGCTGCGCCCGGTGCCACTCCAGAACTCCGGTTTTGTGTGGACTACCGTGGGCTCAATGCCGTCACCAGGATTGACGCGCACCCCATCCCCAGAGCTGATGAGCTCATTGATCGGTTGGGAGCTGCCCGGTTCCTCAGCACGTTTGATTTGACGTCTGGGTACTGGCAGATTGCCTTAACCGATGGGGCCAAGGAGAGATCAGCATTCTCAACCCCAGAAGGTCATTACCAATTCCGGGTGATGCCCTTTGGGTTGAAGAATGCCCCTGCCACCTTTCAGAGGTTGGTCAATCAGGTGTTGGCTGGGCTGGAGAATTTCAGTGCCGCCTACCTGGATGACATTGCTGTGTTCAGTTCCAGCTGGGAAGAACATTTACAGCACCTTGAGAAAGTGTTGAGGGCTCTGCAAGGTGCAGGCCTCACGATCAAGGCCAGTAAGTGCCAGATCGGGCAGGGTTCTGTGGTGTGCTTGGGACACCAGGTAGGAAGCGGCCAGGTGGCGCCCCTACAACCCAAGATTGACACCATTCTGGCTTGGGAGCCCCCAAGACCCAGACAGAGGTGAGAGCCTTCTTAGGTCTCACCGGCTACTATAGGAGATTTGTTAAGGGCTATGGCACCATCGTTGCCCCCTTAACAGAGCTGACTTCTAAGAAGCAGCCCAGGAAAGTGATCTGGACTGAGTCCTGCCAGAAAGCTTTTGATGCCCTGAAGGCAGCCATGTGCACGGCGCCCGTGCTCAAGGCACCTGACTTCTCCAAGGAATTTGTCGTGCAGACTGACGCTTCAGAGCATGGTGTGGGAGCGGTGCTCTCACAACTAAACGAAGAGGGCCTGGATCAGCCTGTAGTCTTCCTTAGCAGGAGACTACTCCCCAGGGAACAGAGGTGGAGTGCCATAGAAAGGGAAGCTTTTGCTGTGGTCTGGGCGCTGAAGAAGTTGAGACCACTGTTTGGGACTCACTTCCGGGTTCAGACAGACCACAGGCCCCTCAGATGGTTGATGCAAATGAGGGGTGAGAATCCAAAACTGCTGAGGTGGTCCATCTCCCTACAGGGAATTGACTTTACAGTGGAACACCGTCCTGGTACAGAACACGCCAACGCAGATGGTCTGTCCAGGTTCTTCCGCCTTAGTGAAGAGAACTCCAATGGGGTTGGGTAGTTCTCCCTACTTTCAGCTGGAGGGGACATGTGTTAGACTTGGCATCTTTTGGCGTGTAGCCCCTGACTTTTTGCTTTCTGACCTCCCGGTTTTGGCTCTGTTTTTGCTGGTGTAATGATTCTGCGCACTTTCCTCACTGCTGTCCAGTGGGAAAGTGCAAGTGCTCCTGTATAAAATGTGTTATGGATTGGCGTTTCCATGATTGGCCTATTTGGTTTATGTGTCAGTCCCTTGTAAAGTGCACTGCGAGTGCCGGGGCCTATAGACCAAATGCTGTTGGTGGGCTGCAGCACTGGATTGTGCCACCCACGCAAACAGCCCGTAAAGTGTAACTCGGGCCTGCCATTGCAGAGCCTGTGCGCAGCCTGGGGCTGCCATGTCGACTTGGCAGGTGCGCACACTTGCAAGTCCCTAAACCTTCCCTTTTCTACATGTTAGTCACCCCTAAGGTAGGGCCAAGGTACCCCTGTGGGCAGGGTGCGTTGTATGCGAAAGGTAGGACATGCCCTGGTGTGTGTGGCATGTCCTGATAGTGAATTACAGCCTAGTTCGTTTTCACTATTGCAAGGCTACCTGTTCCCCATAGGCCAGAACGGGCAGTTTTGATTATTACAGCTTATAATCCTAACTGACCCCGGGAACATGGTAGAAATTCGAGTTTAGTATGCCTGGACTCAGAATGATAAAATGCATCTTTTAGTGAAGTTGGTTTTAATATTCTGTGTTTGAAAATACCACTTTTAGAAAGTGGGTATTTTCTTGTCTAACCATCCAAGCCTGCCTCTGCGAGGTTGTGTATTCCTTGTCTGGAGTGTGAGTGACAGGGGCTGGGGGATGCCAGGAGACAGGGTGAGTCAGCACAGGGCTGAATAGCAAGATCTACATGTAGATGGGTGGGAGGGGTTGCACCTGGGCCCTGAATAGGACAGTGCCTTCCCTCCACAATGCTGGCTCCACCTCCTGTGGTGCGTCTGATGTCCCTGGCCTACTCTCTGAAAGAAGGGACGGAGACTTGTCAACAAAGTGCTCCAGAACTGGTTTGGACTAGGCAAAGGCCTCTCTGCCTTCAGAGAACAAAGGAATTTGGGATATAAATATTGGGGCCCTGACCCCATGAATTTAGATCTCGCTGGAATCAAGGAACCTGCCAAGACGAAGAGCTGGAAGAGCTGCCAGGAGGAGTACTGCCCCTTTGCTGTGTTGTTGCATTGTTGGGTTGGCCTGCAGCTGCTGCTTCTGCCTTGGGCAGGGAAAGGACTAGACTGAACTTTCTACAAACTTGTGCTGAGTATCTCCAAGGGCCTGGAACCGAGCTGGCCTCCTGTTAAGAAGTCTCAGGGACTACAAAGACTTCACAAGCGTCTGGGTACCGCTTCTGGAACGATGTTTCAGTTGCCACAGAGGAAGGGAACCGCAACCGACTCCGTCAACCGAATCCATCCCTGGCCGGTGACCTGTTTGCACCGCAGACCGCATCGCCCCGCTTCGCATCGTAACCCTGGTCTCACCGTGGGCGACGTCCGACGCCGCCAACACCGAGCCGCTGCTTGCACCGTGACCTGTGGGCACCGCAGTTCGCATCGCATCGCTTCACTGAACCAGCCGGACCCGACCGACGCGGACGCTGCAACTGGCTCAACAGTCGTGACTGCATCGCATTTGGGGCACCGCTCGCACGTTTGCGACGCACCGCTCCGACTCGCACCGCTGTCCGACGCCAGCTCCCGCACTCCGGCTTGGTCGCCTGCATCGCAACCCGCCAGCATCGCATCGAGCATCGTCTCACCCTGCATCGCACGCCTTGGACTCACCGACTCCGTCTGCACGACGCTCATCGAGCCGCTGCCTGCACCGCATCGAGGGACACCGCACCTTGCATCGCTCCGTCTTGCACCGCAACCGCGACGAACGCCGACCGGCTCGTACACTCCGTACCAGCCCCAACGAGAAAGGTACTGTGACCGAGTCTGTTCACGACTCTGCCGGCCCGTGAGCGACGCGGTCGGCTGGAACTGTTGGACTCTGTGTAATTCAGCATCGCGGTAGGCCCGGACGGGGCTACCGACTGCGTACTGAACTTTGTTTTTGAACTATTCCTGCAAAGAAGAAGTTACCTTATCAAGCATTCATTTTTAAAGTATAGTATTGTGGATTTTTGTCGTAATTGGTCTTGTCTTGAGTATATAAAAATATTGGTTATTTTTCTAAACTGGTGTGGTGTCCTTTTGTAGTGCTTACACTGTATTACTGTTGGTTATGTGCAAATGCTTTACACACTGCCTCTAGAATAAGCCTGACTGCTCGTGCCAAGCTACCAAGGGGGTGAGCAGGGGTTATTTTAGGAGTGTAACTCCCTTACCCTGACTAGGAAGAAGGGTCCCTACTTGGACAAAGGTGCAAGCCCTTGCCAACTAGAGATCCCATTTCTAACAAAGGGCATAATGTTCCACTGAGGGTAGACTCATTCCTCCATGAGAACAATGAGCCTTCAATTTCAGTATTGCTAAACGAGGTCTAGCTGAGTTCCAAATAAAGGTTTTTATCTTAGAATCTATTGAGCGAAGTGTTGTCAGAGGAATCTGAACTGGAAGCATACCAAGAACGTATAGAAAACGTGGGAGAGTAACCATCTTTATGGCTTGAACTCTACCCCACATTGAGAGCCCTAATACTTTCCATTTTTTCAAAGTTGCATTGCATTTGTGTAATGAGGGGATTTAGGTTATCCCTAATCATTCCTTCTAAACCTTTGTTCACTAAAATACCTAAATATTTTAGGCGTGAGGGTTGCCAATGAAAAGGGAACCCGTGTATGGCCGCTTTTGTGGTCCCGTCTGATATGGGTAATTCTTCACTCTTGTCCCAATTAATTTTGTAACCAGAAAAGGAGGCAAAATCATCTATGATTTGAAGTATGGACGGTAAGGAATTGGACAAGTCAGTAATTGTAAGTAAAATGTTGTCCGCATACAAATAGAGTTTCGATTCTCCAGTGGAAAGGGGGTATACCCGTAACATTAGTAGTTTGGCGTATTGTGGCTGCCAGAGGTTCCATAGTCAAGAGGAAAAGGAGTGGAGAAAGGGGGCAACCTTGACAGGTGTCTCTACGTATTGGAAATAATTCAGATATAAAGCCCCCGCAATTTACCTGTGCAGTAGGATTATCATATAGCAGACGTATTTTAGCTATAAATTGTTCACCCAATCCGAATTTTTGCAGTACTTTAAAAAGATATTCCCACTCGATACGGTCGAACGCCTTTTCTGCATCAAGTGACAAAGCCAGTGCGTCATTTTGAAGGCGTTTGGCAGACCATAACATGTGAGCTAAAGTGCGAAGATGATTCCTGGAAGAGCGTCCTGGAACAAATCCAACCTGTGTACGATGGATCAAAGAAGGTAAGACTTTACGTAAGCAAAAAGCTAGGATGCTGGCCAAAATTTTGATATCACAATTTAATAATGATATGGGACGATAACTGCTACAAAGTAAGGGGTCTCTTCCAGGTTTGGGTAATACAGCAATTATAGCTTTATTGGATAAGAGACCTAAGGAGGCCTCATGTTCTGCTTCCTGAAACGCAGTATGAAGTGAATTAATTACCTCCGCCCCTACCCAACGATACAATTCTGAGGGAAAGCCATCTTCACCCGGAGCCTTATGGTAAGGTAGGTTGGTTTTTGCATTTAAGTTCTCTTCCTTAGTAATTTCCCCCTCTAGTAATTTTCTGCCTTCGTCCGATAAACAGGGTAGATTTGCCTTTGTAAGAAAGGCATCTAATTTATCACCTTCGACTCGAATCTCAGCCGTGTAGAGAGACTTATAAAACAAAGCAAATTCATTAACAATGTCCTGAGGCCTAGTTAATGTGGTACCTCCGGCTGATTTGATAGCCGGAATGGCCATGGCTGCTTCTCTTTGTCGCAATTGTGCTGCTAATAACCTCCCTGCTTTTTCTCCCTGTTCATAATGCCTTCCTTTCATTCTTTGTAGGGCATATTCTGCCTTAGATGTAAAAAGATTATTTAGGGCCATGCGAGCCTGTTCCAATAGCTTACGATTCGAAATTATAGGATTGGCTGTGTATAAGCGAGTATAGGACGCAATATTTTGTTCCAGTTCTTTCTGACGGGTAGCATTTTGTCTATTAGCTTGCGCAGCATCTCGCATGAGATGGCCACGTATCGTAGCTTTCGCAGCGGCCCATAAGATTCTGCCCGAGCCAACGGATCCTTGATTAAGAGATATGCAGTCTTGGGTTCTATATCGTTGGACATTCATACGCCAGTGCTTGCGTCCTGGTCTGGCTAAACCAATTTCCAGTGAAAGAAGAACAGGGGAATGATCAGAAAGTGCTGCTTCTAAAATATGGGATTCTTGTGTCAACTGTACCACATTTTGAGAGACCAAAAAGTAATCAAGACGAGAAAGTGTACCATGTGTAGGTGAGATAAAGGTATATTCTATATCTGATGGATGAGAAAGACGCCAATGATCTATCAAACCATTGTCTGCTATTATATCATTCATCAGAGCTCTGTCTGCCGCATTAGCCTTATCCAAAGGGCCTGTTTTATCCAACACTGGGTCTTGTACTAGGTTCCAATCCCCGCCAATAAGGAATTGTGAAGCGCCTATCTCCATTGGAAGGCGGTTCAACTGGAGAAAGAATGACCTTTTCGCTCCAGTCGGAGCATAAATTGAACCGATGCAAATATGAGATTCACCAATTCGTAATTTAGTATAAACATACCGTCCGTCCGGATCTGTCCACTTTTTAAGACTGTTACCGGAAGGGATTTACGAATAAGGATCGCTACTCCACATTTACGAGGTGGCTTCACTTCTGTATCCTCTCCTTCACGTATGCTGCTGTGAATCACCTTTCCCACCCATTCCCTACGTAGTTTTTCAGACTCTTTGGCGACAAGGTGCTTTTCTTGAAGGAGAGCTATATCCACCTGTTTTGATTGTAAATAAGAAAGTATTTTTTTCCTTTTAATATAATGCGTTAGTCCATGAACATTCCATGTTATGACACGAAGGGCATGTGAAATAACCATGACAGACGGAAAAGGAAAACAATCAACAATAAGTGTTCACTATGGATGTCAGATTGTATCAAAATATGTCAGAAGAATTTGTAAGACTTGTTAGATCTATGAGAAAAGTATAAGAAGGAGAACAGAGAGAAAATATAAAGAAGGAGTAAAGAGAGAAGAAAAAAAATGAATAAGTGGGAAAGGAAACCCTGGTCCACAACAGTAGTGATATGATCAAAGAATTAGCCGAAGAAAGTAATAGTAAGTGCTAACTGAGGAGGATAAAAGATGTATAGAGTTGAATTTGTGTCAGAAAAGAAAGTATTACGCAATGAAAAAGGGAGACAGGGAGAGGAATGCCAAATATTAAATGGCACAGGGATCTCAAACTTCTAACCGCGGGTCCAAGCACATTGGGGCACCACTGCGAGGAGGGGCTCCATCAAGAGGATGGGACAATGCTTTAAGAGAAACAAGTCCAAAAGGGCAAAAACAATGTGTATATCTGAGCAGTCACTGGTATTAACAAAAGGGAAGCGTTATGTTATAATATCAAAAATTTCGAAAATCAAAACATATTAGTGATCTATTAAATTGAAAGGATTATATATATTTAGTTAATACAATCAGAATAAAATGAAATTAGAGTATCAGTAATAACAATTGATTACTTTATATAAATCTGTAATAATAATAATGATAACGATCTTAGTATTCATTAATACAGAAGGTACTTATCATGCGTGTTACTGTTGAAATAAAATAAACGAAGCAGTCAACATGCTTATCAAGGTTAATACAATTAATATAGTAAAAATTGTTCAATAGGTATAATACTCAGCTATCTGATGGTTGAACATCTTCGTACTTCTTAGTATCTTGAGTTCATTAAATTTTCCGGTTACCTAAAAGAAAATAAATGTGATCATAGCTATGACTGCAATCAAAATTGTAAGTGGGATCTATTTCATCCACAGTCTGTACTTGAAGTAGATTTTAGGGGTGAGCGGGACTTATCCCTATGCTGCTCCTGGGTGAAGGTAGATATAGTTTGAAGAGCCAAAGCTTTATCCTCATGACTTCGAATAGTCCTCTCGAGATCTCTGCCACGCTGTCGAGGGCTATTAATATTCCGATGTGCAGTGCCCATAGATTGTAGGGAAGAGCTGGGTTGTGTGAGATCTGGGGTAGAGTGCTGAGTCTCCATATCTTGCGGCTTCAAACGATCTATGAATAGACGAAGGTCTTCAGGGTCGTAAAAATCCCTAGCGAGTCCATCTTTGGTGATGCGGAAGCGAGCAGGGTCGAAGAGAGTATATTTGATGTCTAATTGACGTAGTTGAGATCTCAGTGAAAGGAATGCCTTGCGGCAGTCTTTAGTCTCTTTGGAGAAGTCGGCTGCCATACGAATTTTGTGACCATCATATGTGATTGGACCATAGGTTCGTGCAGAAACTAATAGTTGCCTTGTCTGTTCATGTCTTAGAAAACAGGCAATAGGTGGTCGTGGATGGGATGAAGATGCTTTATGCAAAGGTCCAATGCGATGTGCACGTTGTATCTCCAGTGGAGGATCAAAAGCGATGTCTACTAATCTTGGAAGAATATTTCGGAGGAATGCTCTAGCATTTGGGCCTTCGATTTTTTCTGGAAAGCCGAAAAAACGAACATTATCCCTCTTATTACGGTCTTCCAAGTCAATCAGTTTGCTGCGTAGGAATAGTAGCTCTTGATCTCTGTTTTGCACCAACTCTAGATGTTCCTCCACAGCTGTCAACCTATGATCAAGACCTTCTGCTTTGGCATGAAACCCTGCAATGTCTACTCTTATTGATTTAGCTTCAGCCGCTAAGGAAGATATATTTAAGTCCATTCCTTCAAGTCGTCGACTGACAGCAGAGATTTCTTGTAATATGCGATCCATGGTTTCTCCTTGCATTGTTAAATTAATCTGTGGTGCATCCTCTATTGTAGAAGTGGTACTTTTTGTAGACATGTTACTGGGTTGTTTGAGTACATCCGCAAAAAGGGGCTGCTTAGAAGATTTGTTTCCGTGTTTAGTAGTAGACATTCGGCTTAATTTTATCAGGGTAGTACTCTGAGTCAATGAATTAATGCAGGGACATAAATCGATGACAGAATCTGTGCAATTATCCAGTTAAAGATCTGATTAGTTTTGGTTGTGGGTGTGTCTTGCTTCAAAATATACGAAATTACCACCCTGCTACTTACAGGAGGAAGGTACGAATTGTACTTGCCACAAGAAATTTGTCGGTTGAAAAGAATCAATTCCTGAATATGTCAAGAATTCAGTTTCTATTTTAATGTTTTTCTGCCAATACGATTGATAGGTTTCCGGTTATAATCCTAAAAATATTAAAGAAGTGACGATAGATATCTATAACAATTGACTTATAAGAGGCTTGTAAGCGACTTTAATGCTTCCTGGGTTAGTGTGACCACTTAAACAATAGTTATGCGTGCGCGATCTGAGTTTTCCTTAACACTTCAATAAAGTGATTGAGTGAAATTTGAAAGCAAGAAGTTAGAATTACATGGCATTCGTATAAATCACCCAAGAAAGAACACTCAATATTCACTCAATTAGACCGGAGTTCTGAGTGCTGCATTCAATAGTGAAGCTGTAATTTATTCACTTCACCAAAAGATCTAGCCTGCCTGTGCGGAGACAAAAATTACTTAATACCATACAGCGAGCACAATGGTGAAGAAAATATTCTATTTGAAGTCTCTTGTGGCCAAAACTGTAAATATACAGCGTTTCTTCACAAACTGTATTTTAATCTGACTGCTGAATGGTGAAAGTGTCAATTTATATAGCGGTCATAACACTCACCCGCTTCATAGCCGCCGATATTGCTGAAACAAATAGATTCCACAAAGCCGTTTTTCAGAAAATAGTGCCGCCTTCATCCATGAAGATTACCCGGTGCACAGGCCTGTCTGCGTCACACAGAGACCGGGGACTCAATTAAGCAGAGTGGAACGCTGAAAGCGGGAACTTGTAGTGCGCCAGAGCCGGGGCTGCAGATAAGCCCTCAGGCCTGACGTTTCACTCAGCATGCATTTCTCAGCATCCACGAACCGCGTTGCAGGTGTTTTAAGAATTCAGCCCATCTGATTCCTAGGCTTACTACGACACCTGAGACAGCCAAATATTGTTTGGAGCCATGCAGAAAAGGTCACCGTCTCCTTCCGAAGCCCCCCTCACGGCGGAGCCCGCAGATTAGGCGGCCATCTTAATGCGCGGCCAGACCACGCCCCCTCCCCAGGCGTTATTAGCGAGAGTCTTGCATGCTAACTGTGGGCCCATGTTCTGCAAACTGAAGTGAATGAGGAGATCCGTGAGCTCTTTAAAAAGCATTGGCTCTGCAGCCACTGGTGGGGCCTGGAATAAGGAGAGAACCGCAGTAACATAGAATTGATTCGCTCTACTGCAAGGTTCATAGGGGAGAACATTTCTAAGCCTGCTAAGCTACAATGTCATAAACTTCGGGTAGTGCCCAAGATTGCGCACTTTGGGAATAATATGGCTGCACAGGTATTTGAACAATTTTCTCACCCAGCGCAAGGTGGTCAGCTATTTCCATGTCGCCTAGTTAAGGGATAAATTCAGAATTTCAGATTTGCCAAAATTAATTTTAAAACTCACCACCCCTCAAAGTTCTGCAAATCTATCATTAAATTGAGAAGTGACAGTTCAGAGAGATGTTTGTCAGGAAATCATCCCCAAAAAGAGATATTTAATGGTCAATGCCACTCAATGCCAGACCCTTGCCGTACTCTGCATGCCAGTGGCTCGATACTAAGAGTGATAAAGGATGGGGTGAAAGGGCAGGTACAAATTATGGCACACCCTTGAAGGTATTAAATGGTTTTTTTAAAGACGAGATGGAGACAGGACCACTGGGTCTCCCGGAACAGCAGCAAATATCATTTAGAGAATGCACCCTTCGAAAGCTCATATAGAATGTATATACAAAATAATGGGGGAAATGGGTGAGGGGGAAAGAGTAGACTTTAACTTAATATCCAGCTAGAGGAACCATGAGAGACAATTATTAAAAAGCACCCCTGCCTATACCCAAAAGAGCGGGAAGGGCCAGGCTATGTGTGCATTCACACTTATTCTAGACGTAGTGCTATAATATCGAGCCGAAGCCATTCTAATAAGCATCTGCACCAAGCTCAGTATTTGCATTACTTCAGTGAGAAAGTGACAATCAACTCAATCAAAGGTTTTATCCCTGCCTAAAGTGACCAGAATTGCCTGTATCGGTTTCCTTTGGACCTTTCAGATTACATGAACCATGCTTCTCCTATCATTGTAGGTTTTTCGGCCCATGATGTTATGTTATTTTATGTTATTATGTCTTCTAAAGCTCTCTATTACCCGAGGGTGTCTTGGTGCTGGCTTTAATACAAGAGAAGGTGGCCTGAAGATTGAGTAAGGATCTAGCAAATGCCAAAGAGCCAAGTCTTCCGGAGCTTCCTAAAGGTCAAAAGATTGGGTGCACTCTTGATGTGTAGTGTAGTGGTAGAGCGTTCCATGCCTTTGATGTACCTAAAAAGAAGCTCCTGCCACCTCAGGTGGGTAGTTTGAATCTTGGCACAACCATATTGATCTGGATCAATAAGGCTAGATAGAATGGTATACAATCTCATTGCAGGGTTTTGGAAATAGTTTTGTGTCTGTGTTCATAAGGGCAATGGCTTTACAGGACGGGCAAAGTTTGGGGACTTTCCCCAGTTTAAGTATGTAGGCTATACCTGCCTCCCCTATTAAAGGTGTAACTTCCCTTCTCTGATATATTAAGAGGGTTGTGAGTTTAGGGGAGTATGTGGGAAGGCTTTATAAAAACTTCTCATAAACACAATGGGGAATGGATCTTCACGTGTTAAAAGTCCTAATGTCAGCTACTACCTGATCAATTGTTCTAGGGGCATCCAGTGCTCCACATTGGACAGGGGTTATGGGGGGAATAGCAGTTTTATCTAATTAGTCAGCCTGTAGATAATTAGGAGGAGAATCTGCTGCATGAAGGGACACACAGTAAGATTTCACTTAGGAGGGATTGTGTATGAATGTATAATTATAGTCACTGAAAAAAGATAGTTTGGGTGCGTGGCCAACCAAGATGGCCATGTGGACGTGATCCACGAGGGCTCTGCTTCACTTAATAAGAATAACAGGGGAATCGCAGCCTACGGTGGTGCGTCAGACAGCGGCAGATATGTCATAACTGGCATAGAAGTGAGGGGCTTACTGGATGAGCGAAGAGGACCCCTTCTCCCCCTGCTGAAGACAGACTACAGAAAACTCGAGACTTGGCCGAGATAGTAAGCAGGCATCGGCACGCACTGGAGAACAGCGTGGGAGGCATAGTGCAGAGGCCAAGGCTGGGAGTATTGCACTGTGCCCGAAGTGTCTCCCGTAGCTGGTGTGTGATCGAGACATACTGAGGGTCCCTGATTCAGCAGAAGTGGTGACGGAGGGCTAGGGACCCCAATGACATCCACCACCTGAGACAGAGAAGCCAGCAGGCGGTGAGCCGTGTTCCCCTCTACGTACGAGGCTAGTGGGGCGGGGCCGCACCAGGGCTGACTGAGGGGATCGAAAGACCTGGACCGCAACGAAGGATGAGACCAGGGCTGGGTGGGAGAACGGCAAGCAGCAGGCCAGGGTGGGACCACAGCCCCTAGGTAACGACGAGGCCTCGCTGGTGACCGCCCTGTGCCTGATTTTAAGATTGTGGCGCGGCCTGAAGGGCGGCGGCGGGCCGTTGAACACGACAATCGGGGGCTACCTGAGGAGAGATGGAGTGAAGGCCCTGGTAGCGTGAAGCAGCTAAGAGTATCCTACAGGCTGCAGACAAATCACTCATGAGAGCATACTGCACGGCCTCAATGGGGGCGCTATAGAGGGACTACAGGAACCACAGGGAGCAAGCAGTAATCATTGCATGGAGCTTATGCCTGTTTTGCCTTGAGCAGAACAGCAGATGAGAGTGGCACATGCAGGCTGGAGTAGAGACCTGTCTGGAGGAGACAGTGTCAGTTGTCAAACGTCGTGCAGTGACTGCCAGGGGGAGATACCACGAACCCTCTGCCCTTGGGGCTCACTGGCCTTCTGGGACTAGACTGCTGTTTGGCCCTGATCTGTAGTCTCTCTGCCTCCTAAGAAGACCCAATATAACAGGGTCTCCAGTTACTTCACCCCTGTGAAACTCCAGGACATACAGGCAGAGGCCCCTCCGACAGACCCCATGGCATAAACAAAGAAAGACTTCCTGGCCTCCCTGAGAGACTTCAAATGAGAGCTCCGAGAGGAGCTGAAGGCGGATATGGCCTCTTCCCTCGAGACACTTCGAACGGACATTAACAACCGCCTAGCGACACTCCAGCAAGATGTCGACTCAGTGGGTACTAGAACCCTGGACCTGGAATCTTAAATACAGAAACTGGCGGGACGCGCGGATCGGCTGGAGCACATGATGGACCGACTCAATGGACAACTCAAGGAGTCTATCCTGAAATGTGAAGACCTTGAAAACAGGTCTTGAAGGGACAATGTTCGATTTCGTAATATTGTCGAAGGAGAGGAGCAGCCTTTGTCATGTGTCTCTTCTCTGAGCTGCTGGGTGAGACGCATTTGAAAATAATGATCAAAAGAGTGCATAGAGTGGGCCCCCTGCTGGCTGGTGAAAAGCGACGCCCAAGAGATGTGTTGGCAAGCTTCACTTCTTTAAGGTGAAGGATGCAATTCTCCAAGCCGCACGGAAAACTGAGGAGGTCACTCTTCAGGGAGCATCATGTTCCATATTCCAAGATATTGCCCCAGCTATGTTAGCAAGACTTTTGCAGTTTCGTCCAATTACTGATAAGCTAAGGCAGGAGTGCATTAAGTATCGGGGGACGAATCCCTTTGTGCTAGACTTTGAGTATCACAACATGCCTCACCATGTCACCGAGTTCCAAGAAGCAGAACAACTTTTGGGCCTGCCCACTCCTTTGGAACAATCTACAGGGAAAAGAGATAGGGGGACATCGAGCTCCCCTTGGGGATCACCAGAGGAAAGACAATGGCAGACCCAATCCCACCCGAAATCACACAGGAAAAGCTGAAGATCTCCGAATGTATGATCCCTTGTGGTTTTTCTGGGAGGCTAGGAGACATTCTTGGCAGGAAAGGACATGAGGGTGCTTCATAGGGCTGCTTTGTGGCCAGTGGCTTGTGTTGCTCAGCTGTTGGGGTTCATAGGAAGACAAGTGTCTTCATCTCTGGTATGTTCTCAGTCACTTTTTATTTTTATTTCTGTCTCTTCCTATTGGTATATTCCCCGTTGGTCTTATGCTTTATTTGGCGTGTCATAGCGGGTTGTGACCGATACGCCAGAGAAGAGGTAATGCACTGTTGAAAATGTTATATTTGACAGAGAATTTTGTGTTGTTTGTTCTTATGGGGAGTGCTTTGTTTTATGTTTCAGTACATGGGGCTCTTTGCTTACGATCTAGGGATAAGTGGAGAGAGGATGAAGGGGATGGCCTTATACGGTTCCCGAGGGAGGGTATAGAGCAGGCGAGGATAGATGGGGGGGCTGCCAGATCATATGTCATTGGAGAGAGACTTAACCGGCACTAGGATATGGTGCTTACAACATTGACTAGGAACGTGAGGGGGTTAACTCCCCAGCCAAGAGACATAAACTGTGGAAAAATATGCTGGACCATAGACATGATGTGGTGGCGCTTCAAGAAACCCACCTTAAGTGTTCAGAGGAACATAGACCGACAGAAAGGAATTACCCTATGATGTACAAATCCTCAGCGACTTCTAAGCATAATGGAGTGGCCCTCTTTTTCACTCCTCAGTGCATTTTAACCAGAGGGATGTCAAACTGATAGAGAGGGGAGGTTTGTCATAGGGAAGGGTTACATCCAAGGACATATGTGTACGTTTGTCTCACTCTACGCCACTGACACCAATCAAGCTACATTATTACATGCATTCCTGTCAGTATTGGGAGGTTTCACAGAAGGAGAGATCGTAGTTATGGGTGATTTCAATCTCACATGGGACTCTGGAGTCGATAGCACCCACCCCCACCAGCCTGTCACAGGAAGCTTCCTGAAGGCTTTGAAAAAGGCATTTGGGGCATTGGGGCTTCTGGATGCATGGCGCACACTACATCCAAATGGCCGGGATTACACCTTCTTTTCGCACTCACATCGAAGCTACTCACGCCTGGATTATATCTTTGTGAGCAGTGCTCTGGGCTAGGCCCTGTATGGGGCAACGTTCCACCCTATACCGCTGTCAGATCATACTCCTGTGTCCCTAAGCCTTGAATGGGAGCCCCCCCCCTAAGTATCGGAGATGGTTTTTCCTGGTTCACTAATTCGGGTCAAACTTATGCGAGACACCCTACGGAAAACCATAAACTTCAGGGGAATGATCCACACCACTCCTCCCCAACAGTTTGTACACCTTTAAGGCAGTATTGCGGGGGCAATGCATTGCGTTAGAATCCTCCCTGAACAAGGTATGGGTTAAAGAAAGACAGACACTCAAAGCAGAAGTACAACTTGCAGAGCGGATACATAAAGAGAATCCTTCTCCCCCACCAAAAAAAGGTCACCATACTTAGGGGGAAACTAAATGGTATATACACCAATCGGGCGGAACTCACTTTCCTCTGCCTCCTAATGCATGATATACGATTTGGGCAACAAGGTAGGGTCTCACTTAGCAAAGCAGTTGAGGGTTAAGAGAGAGAAGGAGTATATAGGGGATATCTATCGCAAACAGGGAGAGGTCGCGATTCGGGATACAGAGAAAGCATATATTTTTGGAAACTTCTATCAATCTTTATATTTCGCAGAGGAGGCGGAGGAGCAGGGCCAGATAGCCTACTATTTAACCCTTCCCAAGGTCACGGAAGCCCAGAATGTAGCCCTGGGGAGTACAATTACAGAGGAAGAGGTCCTTATGGCAATATTAGGCCTTAAACTCCATAAATCACCAGGGCCCGATGGATTGATGGCCCGGTTCTACTAGACATTCAGTACAGAACTTGTTCCACACTTGGTGGCACTTTTCAATTGCATAGCTACTTCAGGAGTGGTCACTGCCTCCATGAGGGAAGCAATTGTATCCATCTTACCAAAGCAGGGCAAAGATCATAAGGAATGTGCTTCCTATCGCCTGATAACACTCTTAAATCATGATGCTAAATTATATTCCAAACTTTTGGCAGCTACATTGGGTGACCTACTCCGGGACTTGATCCACCCCGATCAATCCGGTTTCATCAAAGGTAGACAAACTCACGATAATATTCAATGAGTTGTACATTTGATTGAGAAGGTCTCCAAAAAATCAATCAAAACTTATAATACAGAGCACAGCATCAAGGTAGTTTGAACTGACCCTGTCATCAGTTACAAGGAAAACAAGATGTGCAAGATGATATTGTCCAAATGTGAATACAGAATTGTATAAATTCTTGATATTGTTGACACATAGTTGTAGTGTGGATGCAGACAGCCGACACGTGTTTCGTCGTGTAGACGACTTTCTCAAGGCTGTTGGTAGAAATATACAATACACCACTAAAAATTACGAAGTTTTGGGAAAATGGATAATTTTCCCAGTGTCAACCACTTCATGCAGGTGTTGTTACATACAACTGGAATATTGAAAGTGATACATAAAAGTTGAAACCAAAAAAGTGCTTGATAGAGACATAGTCCAACCTTGACCATGTTGCAAGATATAGAAACAAATACCCAAATAAGTAGAGAGAAAGAGGGAAGAAGCAAAGAAAGAATAGTATAGTCCTTAAATACAAAAACCAGTGTTAGAATTCTTGGAGTACTTCACATATCCCATTGTAATTGTCCCTGAGATGGAATAACTAGAGAAGTTGAAACCACCAGACACTAGTAGAGTAGAAGAGGAGCATGCAATCTAAATTGAAAGGTAGTTGTAGGTACCTCAAAACTTTGACTGTTACATCTGTGACTGTTTATACACAGAAACGGTCCAGAATCCCCTAGTTGTATTGGGGAGTTGAGACAGCAGAAGCGTAAGATTATCCCAAATGTAGTGGATAGAGTCCCAACTTCAAATGTCGTCTCTTGGATACAAGAGTAGCAGTACGATATAAAAAATAAGTTTAGCAAACAACGACGTGAATCGTTAAAAAATCCCAAAACTCTGTAATTTCTAGTGGTGTATTGTAAGAAAGTCATCTACATGACTAAACACGTGGCTGTCTGCATCCACGCTACAACTACGTGTCAACAATATCAAGAATTTATAATATTCTGTATTCAGATTTGGACTATATCATCTTGCACATCTTGTTTTCCTTGGTGGAACAGGGTCAGTTCAAACTACCTTGATGCTGTGCTCTGTATTATAATTTTTGATTATGCGAGTATATGGAAAATCTTATTTTCCTATACAGGGTAACACTGTTTGGGTGGCACAGTGTTTTCATTGAGCACGCCTTTACATTTAAAAATCAAACAATTGCAAACGCAACGGAGGTGCTGACCATTTCCTTATTACCACTGCCACTTGTTTCGAGTCCAAAAAATAGATACCTGCAGTTCTACTGGCATTAGATGCCGAAAAGGCTTTCGACCGGGTGGACTGGTCCTTCCTGGTCCACACACTGAGGAAATTTGGCATTTGTGAACAGTTTTTCAATATGATTAAAGCCAATGATGCAATACCCAGAGCTAGAGTCCTCATTAACTGGGTGAGCTCTAACACATTTCTGCTGGAACGGGGTACAAGACAGGGGTGTCCCTGTTGCCCTTGTTATTTGCTTTAAGCATCGAACCACTGGCAGCCCAGATATGGTTAAATCCTCAAATTCATGGTATCGATTTTGCCTCTACAGAGCATAACATTTCATTATTGGCAGATGATATCCTGATGTCTTTGACTTCCCCAAAGACTTCCCTGGAGGCCACTCCAGAGGAGTTATGCCACTTTGAACGATTAGCAGGGTTCTGCATCAATCTGACTAAATTAATTTAATGCTGTCTCCCTTATACATGGAACGACTGGGGACAGCCACACCTTTTAAATGGGCCAAGTAGGACATCAAATATCTAGGTATCAAGATTACAACTAAGTTTACTGATTTATTTCGAGCCAATTATCCACCACTTTTACAGCAACTGAAGGCAGCCATTTAAAAGCTGGGCACCCATTTATCTGTTTGGCTGGGAGGGATCCATGCCATTAAAATAATGGTTTTACCCAAATTACTTTATCAGTTTCAAGGGCTGCCGATCGAGGTGGACCGTGGATTTTTCTCTGCCCTGCGCTCTATGATGATTCGATTTGTTTGGCAGAATTGTAGGGCTCGCCTTTCTTATAAATTGCTGCGTCTACCTAAGTCCTAGGGGGGACTAGCTTTACTGGACTTTAATCTTTATTATAAGGCAGCTCAGTTGAGGGTGATCCCAGAGTAGTGCACCCATGAATCAGACAAACACTGGTTCCACATGGACAGAGCAGTGGTGGGCAAATATATTTGGGATTTATTGTGGAAACATAAGGCAGATCACTCTCCTAATGCATACTTGAGCACTCCCACACAGACCACCCTTAAAGTTTGGGATGAGGTGACCATGCTAGAGACGTATACAACTTTTCCCTCTCCCTTCACTCCTATTCATTTCAACCTGGCATTCCCCCCAACATTGCATTTGGGGCCCTTTGAGGCCAGGAGGGTGGGAGGTTGTCTCACTAAATCCAATTAATTCCATAATTGGGATATACAGACCTTTGAAAACTGCCAACAGGAATTGCATCTCCCCCTCACAGAATATTACCATTATAATCAATTAAGACTTTGGGTGTTTCAACCAGAGATACGAGAGGCAGCTACCAGGGACCTCACCCCTATTGAGCAGTTTTCACGGAGGGGTTGCAGTATGAAGGGGTGCATCTCCTTTCTCTATACCCTTTTATTAGACACTTTGCTTGCCCGAGGCCTTGTCATGTGGAGCATTTGGAACAGAATCTCAGAGGCTAATTGGGCTAAATTATGGAAAGATATACCTCGGTTCAATCTTTCGATGGGCAAGAGGGGAGCTCATTATAAACTTCTATTTGACTGGTACCTATATCTCCCTAAAGTCAAAAGACTATCCCCTCAGATGTCGGATCTTTGTTGGAGGGGTTGTGGTCTACTAGGAGACTTTAAACACATCTGGTGGGACTGTCCGTCTATTCGACCTTTTTGGTCTGAGATTCTGGCCCAACTCAAACAAATCCTAGGATATCCGATCCCTGACGACCCTGGGACTGAGGAGTGACTCCCTTAAATACCAGACAAGTGGAGATAAATCTGTGATGTGGCTCTGTCTGCATGGAAATGCACAGAAGCGCCCTCACTGACACAATAGCATGCAAGGCTGTGGAGGGCGATCGCGATGGAACGTATGGCTGATATTCTTGTAGACTCTTATAAAACGTTTGAATATGTGTGGGGCTCTTTGGCGAATTACCTGTCGATAGGGTTACCTCTATGTGCATGCCCTACCACTCCTGGACAGCCACACACAATAGGGAGCTTAGGTTGCCTGGATGGGCCATCACTGGTAGGATGGGAGGGAGGAGCTGGGAACAGCCTAACTTACACCTTAATAGGCTGTGTCCTGCCTCCACTCAAGGGCTGTATACCCCCCAGTAGTTAGTCTGCAGGCAAAGGGAAACCTCTAGAAGCTTCTCCCCACTTCAGAGTCATAACTGGGTATAAATACTAGACCTCAGACACTAACTCTTCAGTACACTTCTGGACCTGTGGATACTCTGCCAGGAAGAAGGACTGCTGCGCTACTGTGCAGCTGAAGGACTGCCAATCTGCTGGACTGCACTCTGCTGGACTCATGCTTTGCTGTGCTGATCTGCTGCCTGCTGCTCTTCTGCCTGAGTGAGAAGGACTGGACCTGCATTTCTTGAAGCCAGAACCCCAGAGTGACTCCAAGGGTTAGTTGGCTGGTCTCCTGACTTGAGCCTCAGGGACAATCTTGCACTTGCACCTGTACTCAGCCATCTGTGAGTCTACCATGCTAAGTGATGCCACTCTAGTCCTGGACCCTTGGTGGTAGGTTTAAAGTGCTCTGCCAGCCTCTGTGGATCCAGCGGAACCGACGCATCTCCTCTGCTGCGTGGTGCAACCCCGAGCATAACCGATGTATCTCCGCAGCTGTGTGGATTGGACCCGTTGCAAAGACACGCATCCCAGTTGCAAACCACAATGCCTTCAGAACCGCCACTGCACAATGCATACTCGGTGCAGGCCCTTGAATCCCTCATTGACGCATCCTCGACAAAGACACCGAACTCCGCATTGCAGCCTCGCAGCTCCTCGGAACCAACGCATCACACCGACTGCACGATACATCTTCGACATGGATCCACGCAAAGCTCTGCAGGATTTAAGGTACTTTGTTCATCTGACCTAACTAGGTCACTGTAGCCGGTCCGCACTCCATTGTAGTCGGCGTGAACTTGTGACTTTATACCGGTCTGGTGCATACAGATATCCACAGTTAGCGCTTTATGGCTGTAAGCGCTATTTTCTCTAAAAACTTTAAAATTCAATATCTCCGGTTCTACTAATTTGATTTTTTGTTATTTTAGTCTTGTTCTATTTATCAGAAACTACTCTATTATTCTAACTCTGTTGTGGGCTCCTTTTGTGTTGTCACTGTGTTACTGTTTGAAGTGTTGCACATATACTTTACACATTGCCTCTGAGTTTAGCCTGACTGCTCTGTTCCAACCTACCCAAGGGTTGAGCACAGGTTAATTTAGGGTTTACTTTTGACTTCCCTCTGAGAAGAATTGTGGTTGCTGCTTGAGCAGGGTTTCACCCCTCAACTAGTAACCCAGTTTCTTCCAATATACCTTCCATCATAAGCCTCTTTCAGACTTGGTGGAAATGTTATGAACTACCTCAGGTGAATCATAAATATAACGACATCTGATAGCATACACAATGTAATCTTTAAAAGCACAATATGGGCCTGATTCACAAAGGTAATCTTACAATTTTGTGTAAGTTTACAATTGTTTGCTATTTACAATGGTATTTTACTAGTTGTGTCTTTACGAGTTCAGAGTCTCCACACATAATAAGATAGGATTGTCCTATCTTTTTATGTACGGAGACTCGGCAGCCATGAAGATACTACTAGTAAAATACCTTTGTGAATAGCAAATAATCGTTACGTTGCACAAAAATGTAAACTTACCTTTGTGAATCTGACCGATAAACATGACTCTGGATTATAAACTATATAACCAAAAGGGTTTGGTACCAGAATAGTGTAGCTAAAATACTGACAGATATTTTGTCAGGCAAAAATATCTTTCCATTGGGGTTAAAAATACAAAATCTACACCTATTGGAAGGATATTTTCGTAAACGATATTTAGGAAACCCTATTTTTTGCCAGATGATATTTATGCTAACAATATTTCGACCAACAGAGCCCCAAAAGGCTTGCATGTAGTTTAACAAAGAATTTTAATTTAAAAAAAAAGAAATATTTGACGTCCATTTTTTAAATGAAGATGTACAACACTCTGACCTCCTTCCAGTAGAGTGCTTGATCTGGCATTTGTGGTCGTTAGCTAGGGCGACTTGCATTTGTACGTGACAGCGTCAGGTCAAAGTTCGCGAAGCCTATTTTTTCGTCAGGAAGGTATGTGTGCCTCGGGGACACCAATTGTGGGACCTGCCAGTCAGAAAATGAAAACTTTTCAGAAACGGTGTTTCCGAAGGACCTACCGTGAGTAGCCTCAACTATTATGTAAACACACAAAAAGCCGCCCTTTGGAGAGTAAGGAGGAAACACTGCGGTGTATGTTTTGAACGGCTTATACAACGTTGTTAACATGTTGCCATGGAAGCGTGGGGCTTCGGCCGGCCTAGGTGACCCCTCGCGCTGAAAAGAGCTTATTGTCGGACACCCCCTAAAATAATGTCACTGCTGGGCTTTGGGGCGTCTTTCATCATCAAAGTCAGCTTTTCTTCTTAGAATGTCAAACCTTTTAGGGAAATGTTTTCGTATGCCTCTTTTGGAACCCACCCTAGGTGGGAATTTAAGAACTGCGGCCTATTGTACACTTTAACCCCTGGATATGGGGCGGTCATTGGTGCTGACAGGCCCCGGCTTAGCTCTGCAAGAAACACTTTAAGCCCAGCACTCTGCCAGTGAATTAGATGAAAGAACAAACTGACAAAAAGCTATTTTTGATGTTATAAAACATACAGGTCGGTTAGTGATGCTTAGAGAAAAAGGCTCCCTGCGTTCCTTTGCAGTTCAAAAATACCTCTTTATGGTGCTGCAAAGTGAATGCCAGCATGTGATATTATTAATTACTTCTTAATTTTTGAATATCAATAGTTTACAACAAGCCAGATATCAGTATCTCAGGTGACAACCACATAAAACTAGGTGTCTATTTAGACTCCTGAATGAACCTGTCCATTAGTAAACGTTTTAGCACTAACTCCCATTAGGAGTTACATTCATATTGCAATCCTCCTTTGCAAGGCTGGGTATTTAACGCTAGGTTTTCCCTAGTGGTAATTCACTGGACTAACCCATGTGCAAAAGGCAACGGAATACGCACAACACCAGTAATTCCCTTTGTCCATGTCTGACTGTGGGCTTGCTCTAGTTCAGTAAAATAGGCCATCTTCAATGTTTTCCAAGTGATTAAGGGTCCGATTTAGACTTTGGCGGAGGATATAATCTGTCACAATGGCGACGGAATGCCCTCTCCATCAAAACTAAAACCCCTTCCAGGCGGCGAGTCCCCCCCTCCTGCTCACCCCCGCTTGCTACCGCCAACTGCGCGCTTTCCCTTACAATCACCACTGACCACTTCTTTGGTGCCTGAAAAGGTCGCAGTTTATTTTCAATACAACAAATTTTGTTACATACAATTTTTATATTTCAACGTCCATGGTCATAAGCCTTCTATGTCCTTGTTTAGCTTTCCTCACTTTCTTTGTGATCTGGACTCCCAGCCTCCTCGACTTTCTGGGAGAGGAGGGAGGGGCACCTTTCTCGGGGTTTCACGTCACGGGTCTAGGCTTCAACTTGCTACCGATTTGGAGGGTGTCCGTTGGGACCTGCCCGGGCTGCAAGTGCCGTCCCGCTCGCCCTGGGCCTTTTTGTGGGCCCTCCCTTCTCCCGGGGGTCCCTGCCGTTTGGCATCCCAAGGACCTTGCTTGAGCGTCTACTCTCTCTTTCCTGAGGCTGAGTCCCTACCATCTTCTCCCTCTGTACCCCTGCCGTAAGGCATCCCAAGGGTCCTGCGGGAGTGTCGCCTCTATTCTTTCTCTGGCGGCACGCCGCCCCTGGCTCCCTCAGTGCCCCTGCCGTGAGGCATCCCAAGGCCACTGGGAGAGCCTCCCGTCTATCCTCTAGTGATCTTTAGTCCTACTAGCTTCCTTGTTGTTTGATCCGCTGCCCTTTCCCTGCTACGGCTGCGACGCCCGTATTCTTAGGTGTGGGTGGGTGGGTTTCTCTCTTCCTATCTCCTCGCCAAGGGGGGGGGGGGGTGAATTGTGGCTCCTTTGGGCCGTTGGCCCCCTTCTTAACCCCCCCTTGGGCTTACTTGCTCGCCCCCTGATTGGGGGGGAGCCCTCTTTGTTTTGTGGGCCAATCCTGGCCCCTTCCCCGGTTTAGCCGGGCATCTACATGTGTAGGGGGCGGGGAGGGGAGGTCCCCCGCCGCCGGCCGGCGTTCAACCCGGGCCCCTATTGGGTCCGGCTCTGCCTTCCCGGCCCGGGTCCAAACCCCTTCCAGGCGGCGAGTCCCCCCCTCCTGCTCACCCCCGCTTGCTACCGCCAACTGCGCGCTTTCCCTTACAATTACCACTGACCACTTCTTTGGTGCCTGAAAAGGTCGCAGTTTATTTTCAATACAACAAATTTTGTTACATACAATTTTTATATTTCAACGTCCATGGTCATAAGCCTTCTATGTCCTTGTTTAGCTTTCCTCACTTTCTTTGTGATCTGGATTCCCAGCCTCCTCGACTTTCTGGGAGAGGAGGGAGGGGCACCTTTCTCGGGGATTCACGTCACGGGTCTAGGCTTCAACTTGCTACCGATTTGGAGGGTGTCCGTTGGGACCTGCCCGGGCTGCAAGTGCCGTCCCGCTCGCCCTGGGCTTTTTTGTGCGCCCTTCCTTCTCCCGGGGGGTCCCTGCCGTTTGGCATCCCAAGGACCTTGCTTGAGCGTCTACTCTCTCTTTCCTGAGGCTGAGTCCCTACCATCTTCTCCCTCTGTACCCCTGCCGTAAGGCATCCCAAGGGTCCTGCGGGAGTGTCGCCTCTATTCTTTCTCTGGCGGCACGCCGCCCCTGGCTCCCTCAGTGCCCCTGCCGTGAGGCATCCCAAGGCCACTGGGAGAGCCTCCCGTCTATCCTCTAGTGATCTTTAGTCCTACTAGCTTCCTTGTTGTTTGATCCGCCATGCTCCCTACGGTTTCCCGATCGGAGGGTGCTCCCCCCATTTGCCGCGGCCCTTCCTCCGTGTCCTAGTTGCAACCCATTTGTTCCAGTACCCCCACGATGTTCAGTAGGAACATGTCCATTCCCACCCCCGTGAGGTGTACCCCGTCTTCCAGGTGATACCCGGGGGACCTTAGGTTTATGAACCCGAGCCGCATGAAACCCCATCCCTGGGCCTTGCATATCCTGGCCATGGTAATATTAAGCTTTCTTCTGGATTTTTCGATTGCTCCCGGCTTCACCGCCCCGCGCCAGGCCCCCGTGCTATGATTTCGGAAAATATCAGGTCCGCTGGGCGGATTAGGCGTGCCAGCGCCGTGAGACTGCTCTGCATGTTCTCTAGCAGCGCTCGCCTTCCCAACGCTGCCAGGTCGTTCCCGCCCAGGTGGATCACTACCGCGTCCGGTCTGCCACCGTGCTTCAGTGCTTCCCGCGCCGCGGGTAGCAGTTGTTCCCATTTCATCCCTGCGCGTCCCCACCACTCAATGGTGGTGTCCCGCAGCCATACGCCGCCGAATTTGCGTCTGGTTGCCGCCCACTGTTGCACCCGCGTTACGTAGGAATGTCCCATTATCCACACCGTCTTCCGTGCCGCTCTTGGACCTGTATGGGGCGGGAGAGATTGGGCTCAGTAAACCGTGGGGCGTATGTAACGCCTGAATGCGCTGGATGCCCAGCGCCCTATCCCCTTGATCAGCCCTTCCCCCAGTCCTAGTCCCGCCGCTGTCGTGGCTGCCCCTATTCTAAAAGAGTGTGAGCCATATTCGCGTGCGGGGAGGCCTATCTTCTCTAGTGCTTTTCTCATCACCGCTATGAATTGAAAGCGGCTGAGGAAGGACCCATCCCTGTGTCTGAACAGCGGCCCCTGGCTCAGCTCCCTCTCTCCTAGGTGTTCTTTTAGTAAGCACACTGCGCATGTGCTCGCATCTGTTGTGCAGAGAATCCTGGTCCTCCTGCCCTTGCCTGCTTGGTCCGTCTTGGACCGTCTTAGCAGTATGTCCATGTGGCTTTCTTCTATCACCACGTCCCTTCTGTGTATGCAATCTGTGCCTGGGTTGCTTCTTGATGGGGCTACTACCTCGCTGACCCTGTAAGCCCCAAAAATGCTACTGCGAATGCTGCTCGGAAAAGCTCTCCCTCGTGTTTTGAGGAGCACACCTCTGCTGTTGCCTCCAGCATCCTGCTTAGTATTTTGACATGGATGGGGCGCCTCCTATCTTTGCTTGGCTGTTGCAACCGCCCCCATCCCTTCATTGCCATTCTGCTTTTGAACGACCTGGTGGGATCTGCCTGTCCCTCCATCTTTGAGTAGTATGCCACTGCATTGAGGTGCGATTGGGCCCATGTTTTTGTCTTGCCTGCCATAAAGGCCCACTCGATGAACCCGAGGACCTCCCCTTGAGAGGCCCGCTTGTTCCCTTCCAACCCAGTCTTTATCCTGAATGTTTCCCAGCACTTACTGTAGCGGTTTCTTGTTTTTGGCGCCAATGCGTTGCTCAGCAGTGTCTCCAACCCTGTTCCACCCATGCCCAGGCTTCCTCTGGCATTTCGGTCATCCGTTTGTCGGCTGCTGGGGCGAGTTCCCTGAATTTTTTCCACTGAAATCGAGAAATGGCATCCGCCACTGAGTTTTCAGTTCCTGGGATGTGTCGTGCCCTAATCGCCATGTTGCCCTGCAACTGGTATCCCACTAGTCTACGCAGCAGTGCGCCCACCGCTGGGCATTTCGCCGCCCCTGTGTTTATTGCCTGTACTACCGCGTGGTTGTCTGACCATAGTGTAATTTGCCTGTTTGCCAGCCGCTGGGCCCAGATGTGGAAGGCCACCACTATGGGGAATAGTTCCAGCAGCGCTATGTTTTTTGTCAACCCTGCGCGTTGCCAGCCCTCTGGCCATTTTCCCGCTGTCCAAGTGGTCCCCAGTATTGCCCCGAACCCGAGTCCCCCTGCTGAGTCGGTGTAGAGCTCTAGCTCCTGTGCCTGCACCCAGGGTTCTCGCCATATCAGGGTGCCATTGAAATCTGCCAGAAACCTGTCCCACTGCGCCAGGTCCTCCCTCACCCCGTGTGTGATGCGGACCCTATGGTGCTTCTGCGTCATGCCCCTGGTTAACCAGGCTAGTCTCCTGGCGAAAGTGCGCCCCGCGGGGATTACCCGCGTGGCGAAATTCAGTTTACCTAGTAACTGCTGCACCTCCTTCAGTGTAGCTTTCTTCTGCTGTTGCATTAGCTTAACGCCTGCGCGTAAGTCGGCCACCTTTTCTGGTGGCAGCCTGCACGTGCCGGCCACCGAGTCCAACTCGATTCCCAGAAAGGACAGTCTTGTGGTTGGGCCCTCTGTTTTATCTTGTGCCAGGGGATGCCCAGTTCCTGCGCCAGTTGCACGAATTTGTCTAGGAGTTTGTCACATTCCTTTGTGCCTGCTTTCCCGATGAACAGGAAGTCATCCAGGTAGTGTACCCGCCCGCCTTTTGGGGCCCTTGTACCCAGTTCCCACTCTAGGAAGCCACTGAAAGCCTCAAAATGTGCGCATGATATTGAGCACCCTATGGGTAGGCATTTGTCATGGTAATATTGCCCGTCCAATTTAAAACCCAACAGATGGTAGCTGTCTGGGTGGACCGGCAGTAACCTGAAGGCTGATTCTATGTCCGTCTTTGCCATCAGGGCCCCCTTTCCTTCCTGCCTAATTAAGTCCACTGCGTCATCCACCGATGCGTATGCCATTGTGCACTCGCTGTGGTCCAGCCAATCGTTAACTGATTCCCCTTCAGGGTGGGAGAGGTGATGGATCAGCCGGAATTTTCCTGGCTCTTTTTTGGGGACCACCCCAAGCGGAGAGACCACCATGTCTTTCAGCGGGGGGCTGGTAAACCGCCCGGCCACCCGTCCTAGTTGTACTTCCTTTTTCACCTTTTCCCTCGCCACCCCGGGGTTGTCCCTTACCGACTTCAGGTTTGGGCTTTCCCGCGCTCCCTTTGGCCCTTTGTAAGGTATGGGGAAACCCTGCGTGAAGCCATCTGCCAGCAACTGTGTGTCATTTGTTTTGCGGTACCCTTGTAGTAGTTGTAGTAGTCTGCCTGTCTTAATGGGGGTGGGTAGCGCCTGCCCTCCGCCCCCGTCCCCCTTGCCCCTGTCCCGCGGGGGCTGTATCTTATTTTTTGGTGCCTGTCTTCTCTTTGATGGCCCCCGGCCCTGCGTTGCGCTTGCAGCGAATGCTGGGATGGTTGCCCCCGCATGACCCACAAGCGTGTTTAAATCTGCATGACCATTCCTGTGCCCGGAGCCAGGGGGCTCCCTTGTCCCCTTGGTCCCCATGCTGGGTACCTATTAAAAGGGGGTCCCATCTCTGGCCATTGCCACCAGGGCAGGCCGGATGTTTGCCCCCCCTCTTCCCTGCTCCATGCTTCCCCTTGGAATTCTGGCCTCCCTACGCCTAGCCCTGCTTGCCATGGAGTTTGCATGTGCCATGGAGCTTGCATTGCTACATTGTGTACCCCTAGCTGGGTCCCCATATTCACATTTTGCCCTGGGCTGGCGCGTGCTCCCTGGCCTGCCCCGTGCCCCGGTTCGCTGTTGCGCGTGTCATGCTTACCGGTGCCCCTGCCGATTGTTTCGCCGTGTCTCTCATGTCCCTCACGCGGGGCCGCCGTGGAGGCTACAGGCCCCTCCTCATCACTGCTGTCCTCGGACTCTGTGCTGCTCACCACTTCCGGGGTTCTGTCCTTTTTCTGTCTGGCCTGCTGGGGGCCCTTTGCCCTGCCTTCCCTGCGTTTCGCCGGGGGGGGCGTTCTGGCTGCTTGCTGCTTCCCAGCTGCCTTCCTCGGGGCCGCCATTCTGGCTGCATGCCCCTGCTCCGCTGGCTGTTTTGGGGCTGCCGTTTTGGCTGCAAGCCCCTTGTCTGCTACCTTCCTCGAGGTTGGTCGTGTGGGGGATGTTTTGCGCGGCCTCTTCCCTTTTTCTTGCGCTGCATCCTCGATCTGCTGGTTCATCCAGCTCCTTCCCTTTAGCGCCACCAGGGCCCTGGCTTGTTCCAGCATGGCCTGTAGGTCCTCGTCTAGGTCTGGTCCTGCTCCTTCGCTGCGTCTTTTCTGCCCCCTCTTGGGGACTGCTGGCCTCTCCTGGTTCTCCCTGAACCTTGCCGGGAGCCGTGTTGTCCTCCCAGCTGCACCCTTCCTGTTGGGCATCCTGCTTTCTGTGCTGTGCAGCGCTTTCCCCTACCCCTGGTTGGCTTCAGCGATGTTTGGGGGGGGGGGGTTTCTTTCTACCGCAGGTTCCCCCCAGCCAGTTCCCCCCGCAGCGTGCGAACTTTCTTGTCGTTCTCCCACTCCCGGCGTGCTTCGCCTGTAATTCGTGCCTGTCCCTTTAAAATTTCTTCCGCTCGTCAGCTGAGCGTTCCTGGCGCCGGCCTCGTCCTGTTTCCCCGCCCTCTCCGCTTTGCGCTCGGCGACAAAAAAGGCGCGAACCCAGCGCCTCTTGCTGCGAGTTGCTGTGGGCGCCGAGGTGGACACCAGACGAGAGCTGGGGCGAGGACCGCAGGTCGGAGGAGGCCAGGAGCAGTATCCGAGTACTCGGGTAGGTTGGGGGTGCTCGTCCGTAATTACGTGCCTGTCCCTTTTCAAATTTCTTCCGCTCGTCAGCTGAGGCAAAAAAGGCGCGAACCCAGCGCCTCTTGCTGCGGGTTGCTGTGGGTGCCGAGGTGGACACCAGACGAGAGCTGGGCGAGAACAGCAGGACGGAGGAGGCCAGAAGCAGTAGCAGAGTTCTCGGGTATGCTGGGGGTGCTCGGGGCGGGGGCCGCGCTCTTTTCCTTCCGGCGGGTGGAGTCCGCCGCCGATGTTGGTGGTCCCGCCGCCTGAGCCCGGCCAGCCGTTCCTTTTTCCCGGCGGGGCTGGATGCTGCTTCTCTCTTCCTATCTCCTCGCCAAGGGGGGGGTGGGGTGAATTGTGGCTCCTTTGGGCCGTTGGCCCCCTTCTTAACCCCCCCTTGGGCTTACTTGCTCGCCCCCTGATTGGGGGGGAGCCCTCTTTGTTTTGTGGGCCAATCCTGGCCCCTTCCCCGGTTTAGCCGGGCATCTACATGTGTAGGGGGCGGGGGAGGGGGAGGTCCCCCCGCCGCCGGCCTGCGTTCAACCCGGGCCCCTATTGGGTCCGGCTCTGCCTTCCCGGCCCGGGTCCAGTTTTGCCCGACTTATTTAGAATTGGACAGAACTTGAGTATGTAGATGGCACAGCTTGCTCCACCTCCACCGCCTACATACACCTCCGACGGCCCGACGTAGTAAGGGCCATTGGAGGTTTGGCCATGTATGAGCCCGTCCTTTTTAGAGTGGGCGAGCAGATGACAAGTTTTCACCGTCCGTTGCCATCAGGTAAAACCTGGTGATAATGGGCAGTGAAAACTGCAAAATGACCTCCAAGCCATGGGAGAAATCTCTCATAGCAAGGGGTCAATGTTTTTTCATTTTCAAAAAGAAAATTCCGCTTTGGGCTTTTCTTTTTTGAAAATAAAATAAAAGTTGAAAGTTTGACGGAGCATTCCAACAAACTTTCAAACCATATACAGGAGCTGCTGTGACAGAGGTTTCTGTAAATTCAAGGGGTATCGATTGGGCTGGCTGACATCTCAAAATTTGGCATGCGGGTGCTCCCTCAGGGCAATGGAGCACTGGAGCACTTTACTCCATCGCCCAGATGGAGTAATTTCCCATCCACCAAACTTTAAATCAGGCCCTAAGTGTTTTATTGTGCTCTGTTGGTCATACGGGTTCAAAACTGAATAAAGTCATGGAACAGTCTCACAGAATAGTTCTTCCCTTCTTTAGGTTTGGGGCCGTGGTCTTTTTCCTTCACCTGATACTGGTTGTGGACTTCACCTCTAGGGCCCTCGTATTTAAAAGCAAAGTTGAGTTTACAAAAATACTCACAATTGTCAGGTAGCCGATTTCTCTGAGCTTCCTACTTTTTGATATTCATTGAAATCATCCTGTGTCCACCAATTTATTCAGCTATATATGTATCCTTGTGTCCTGGTCTTTTTATTTCTGTTCACTGTTATGCCCCTCTTGTTTCCTTTCTTATTTTCAACTCCCACTCTATTTTCCTTGCCCACTCCCCCCTTGTCACACACACAAAAAGAAATTGGCCTTTCAGTGAGTCAGCAAAACTCATCCTATACAGGGAAAGAAACCACAAAAGCAGGTCACTTTGGGTTGGGCAATAAAAGCCACTTTGTAGGCATTAATTATGCTTTTGCCCCAGCTGTCCCACGGGCTACGTTCCTGGCCCTGGATTAATTCCCTCCCCCAACATGGTCTATCCCTGGATTACTCCTCTCACGCACCTGGTTTGCCTAGGTCCTCGGGTGGACCATGGCCGGGCCCGTAACATCTCCAAGTGGAGTGCAGACACCAGTCTTTGTCGTTCTCCGGGGTTCAATACACGCTTAATTTAGAGTTGGATAGTAATGTAAAATCATTTAAATTGTAGAGGAATGGCTAAATGTGGAGGACAGCCCATAAACATAACTTCCTCCATCAAAGCCTTTGTATATTGGAAGACATCCACCAAAGGATTTGCCACTTCCTCTTTCACTTCCTCCACAAAATGAATGATATAACTATACCATCCAACTCTAAATCTAACCCTAACAGTTGACATAACTCAACTGAATATCAAGGGGTGGAGAAAGGAATAGGTAGACGGCCCTTCTCAAGCTATGCACCACTGATCTGGAATAACAGACTCCAAAGATCACAGTTGCTCTTTGTCTCCCAAAACACAGAAAAGAGTTGAACACACGTCTCCACATGAACACCACATCCACCATAAAAAGGAAACGCAACTGTGCTTGGCCCAGGAGCAGTTTACAAAGAGAAGCACAATTTCCCCTACATTGTCCATGATCAGTAGCCTTCCTCCCCTGCACTATGTGCAGTGCTTCATTGCTTCTCAGCTAAGTTTGCACTGTAGATGCACCAAAGCAGATAGATAGATAGATAGATAGATAGATAGATAGATAGATAGATAGATAGATAGATAGATATTTGGGTTTTAAGATTGGAGTGCATCGACCTCTACAATCAGATAAAAGAGGAAAAGAAAGAAGCTAAAAAGTGATCTTTCTAGGGTTGGGACACATGGCTCTAAAATATTTTTTAATTGAACCACTGTTGATTTGTAAAAAAATGCTGTAATAATTTAAAAAAATGATGGGCTGCACTGCTGAATGTGAGTGTCTATTAACAGGGAGTGCAATGTATGTTGATGTTTGCCTATGGTAACATGCGTGCTGCAGCGAATGCAATGTACTGCAATATAGCCGAAGCTTCTTCTGCTTCCCATACATTTTGAGGCACTGGTGTAGGTTGTTACTGGTGTAGCAATGCTGGACCTAGAAGGCGGCACTTCTCGATGGTGTCTTTTCCTCTTTTGGCTTGAAAATTGTATTTTTATTTGGTTTTAAGGGGGGTGCTCATTGAAGTGCCAAAACTGTAAATGTTAGTCTTGTCTCTGTGAATTTTATCACAACATAGACATGATATGTTACCAACAGATATGAAAAGGAAGATCAGTAATCCAATCAATTGTATCTCAGATTACAGTGTGTATGTAATAAAATGTCCATGTGGTCTTCAGGGTGTGGGGAGTACCAGCTTCCCAGTTAGGAAGCATATACTACAGCACATGCAAGCAATTAAGAAGAAAGATTCTACGTATCCAGTGACACGTCACTATGCAGAACTCTAACAGTGATGATGTATGTTTCTTTGGCATTGACTGGGTCATTTTGAACAGGAGGGGAGGAGATTAGGGGAGACCCCTAAGGAGAATGGAAACTAAATATATGACTGACCTTAATACCAAGCAACCAACAGAATTAAACATGGATGAGGAACTCTGGGTACACATATGATGAAAGACATTGGAAAGAGCAGTCCCTCCAGTGGACTTCCTCTGTTAGACCTGTTTCATAAAAGTAATCAATAATGGATATTTATATTGTTAAAATAGTCTTTGTCGTTCCCGCGTAATTGTATTAACATGAAGTATGTGATCTAAGCAGTTATATTTAAGTTTAGAGTAACCCTCAGGGTGCTCACGTAACTCACAATAAGTCTTAGGACTTTTTAACTACTGGGTCTGTCCTCTAAGCCTATGATTAAAATTGTGTTCTAATTAATTCCAAACAACATATAATAACATTAATTATGTGAATTAAACCAAGAAATTAAATATAAGAATTATGGTATGATAAGTGCATAGAAGATATTGAACAGTCTATCAACATATGGCATTTCATCATTTGTTTTATTTTTATGGACATGCCACTTTTTCTTGGTGGAGAGTGGCGCAAGTTATTGTTGTTGAAAAAGGCTAATAGCTGACACATGTTCAGTCGTATCTTGAATAACCACCTTTTTCTAACTCATCCCGGTGTGCCAGCAACTCTTTTGTGTGGAAGAAGTGCAAATTATATATATGTATATCTATCCATATATATGTGTATATCTATATATATCTGATGGCAAGGTGCTGCTCCTGGTCGTTCACCTTCCAACGGTACAGGTGCCCACGCCGGCGGCAGCCTCCGTCTACAATGATATTATTTCGGCGATTCTTGGAATTCTGAGAATAAACACAGCGGCACACCTCCAGACAGCATAAAAGTGTTTATTTATGCACTAAGACGACGCGTTTCGGCAGAAGCCTTTTTCGAGTAACGGTATTGTGCCCAGTTGCCTATAGAAATACTTTTCAAAACTCATAGACAGAGAAGACATACTATCATGCATATCAGCAACATCCCAATTCAAAATAAACAATTCAATGGTATCGTACCTCCCATGTTGATGTTCCTCGAAATTACAATTAATCAATTAAGAAATAATACATTTGTTGTAATTCGTTCATGCATAAGTAGTAAACGACACCCATTTTCGATGTACGAACTGTTATTCAATAAAGTTATCTGATTCAATCAATGTAGCGACGCTAGAAACCACAGTTATAGCATATAGCACATTGTCACATAATACTGCGTGTGCGCAATTCATAGGTAAATTTCACCAAATGAAACATATAGCACACTGTCACACAATACTACGTGTGCACAATTCATTAGTAAGTTTCACCAAATTAGATGAAATACTGCAACTTCATACATATCTGGATGATTGGGAACAAATAAAGTTACACAGTTCAATGTGGGCGATCTGAACAATTAATACAAGGCATCTATTTGCAATATTCCAACTATGCTCGATAAAGTTGCCTAATTCAATTCGTGTAGTGACACTGAAAATCTCATTTATATCATATTGCATACTGTCACATAACATTGCATATGCACTTGTCATTGGACATTCCACTACTTCAACTATTTCTGCATGATTAGGAACAAAAAAAAACAATATGAACTGCGTATGCATGTATCATGATAGTGAGTTTACTCTGGATTATTTAAGAAAATCTTGTTCGGCAACGGTATCACCCCTTGCGTGCAGTGAATGTGACATGTGATGAACCAACCATAATGTGAGAATATAAAAGGTCGGGTTACGTCACTGTATAGCCCTACAGAGAACCATCCATTCCCCGATTATTCAACAATTATTTCATATTGCTTATTCATCAACCTGATTGTGGGATCTCTAAGGCTATCTAAGTGGGCTATAACGATGTGCGGGCAGTGAACATAATTCATGAATTCTACCCCACATGTCAAAGAGTGTGGAAATGTTTTGATCATAGGACTAGATCACTATCACCCCGTACCTACGTATGTTAAAAAGTGTTATAGTGGATAAAGTGTGAAAGTGGAAAAATATGAAAACACTGGATAAAATCACAGACTCATACGAGAAAGGCCATAACTTGTTTTAATTGGTTGTAGGAGAGCCCTCCTATCAACCCATCCTTTAGTTGGTGGATGTATGTACATAGTGGAATTATCCTATGTGGGTAGCCAACTCCTCCCCGCCATTAAGGCCATTCCGGACTTTAGTATTAAGGTCGATAATGTATCGTGATTCTAATATGCGTAGATGTTTCTCCCTGTCCCTCCCTCGGGGGTGTATCATGACTCTATCTGTGCCAAAGAATCTGAGCAGACTGCTGTTACTGTTATGCTTCTCGTGAAAATGTCTAGCCACGGCATAATTGAAGTCCTTGTTGGTTATGGCCCGTGAATGTTGTAGGATTCTAAGTTTCAATTGTAATCTGGTACTCCCAATATACTTGAGGCCACAAGGACACTCTAAGATGTCTACCACGAAGTCACTGGTACAGGTAATATATTTGCTAATGGATCTTGTCCTGCCTTGTTCATCTTTGTAATTACAGCAATTTTTGCTATTCTTGCAAGCCTTGCAAGAATTGCATTTGATGAAACCTTTAGGTGGATTTAACCAAATACCTGTACTTATGTCCTGTTGATAGCTATGGACTAACCGGTCATTTAGTGACCTTAGTTTTCTGTATGTGATGTGTGGCTTTTCACCTACAAACTTTCCAATCACTGGGTCTGTTTCCAGTAGGCTCCAGTGTCGTTTCATCAGTTGATTAATCTGGGATGATCTCTTGTTGTATGTTGTGATCATTCTAGGGGCATTTGTCTCCTCTTTCTTTTCTTTGATTTTAAATAGGAGCTCATCTTGTGTCCTGTTTGCAAGCTTTTTCTTGGCTACCGACAATACCTTACTGTTATAGCCCTGTTGCTTGAATCTAGTGTCCATGATAGTCTTCTCCCTCAAGAAACCCTCATTGGTGTTACAGTTACGACGTGCCCTTATGTACTCGCCGTAAGGGATGCTATTGATCAGGGGCACTGGGTGATTGCTATGGGCATGGAGAATGGTGTTCCCTGATGTCTCTTTTCTGAATAAGCTGGTGATTATTTGCTTGTTCTCAATGGAAATGGCTACGTCTAGGAATTCACAGTAGTTGGTACTGATCTTATGTGTAAAGTTTAAGTTTAAGTAATTCCTTCCCAATTTATTAATGAATTCTAATGCTAGACTTTGTGGACCATCCCAAATCAGGAAGAGGTCGTCTATGTACCTGATCCAGATGGGAATATGATCAGTGTACATCTCGTTGTCGGCTACCCATACCACCTGTTCCTCCCACCAGCCTAGGAATAGATTTGCCAGGCTGGGGGCGAAACAGGTGCCCATGGCACTCCCTGAGGTTTGTCTGTACAGTGTTTTTTTGAACAAAAAATATTTTGCTCCAGGCAATACAACATCATTGTTTCTAACATTGCAGTGTGTTCCCATAATGAGATGTTTCTGCATCGTAAATAATGCATGCATGCTTCAACCCCCTTTCTCTGATCAATGCATGTATACAACGAGCATACGTCCAATGCTATCATGGAATAGCTATCTTCCCATCTCACATCATGTATGCGTTTTAGAAAGTCCGTACTGTCTTTACAGTATGATCTAAGATCCACTACAAACAGAGATAAAAAGAGATCCCAAAAAATAGAGGTATTTTCTAATAGTCCTCCATTCGAGGAGACAATAGGTCTCCCTGGTGGTCTAATGGGATCCTTATGAATGTTAGGAAGCAAGTATAAACACGGGACTCGTGGATTTTCTGTTTTCAAGAATTTGAATTCATCATCATCCAGGAGTCCAGATGACCACCAGTTCTGTAAGAGCTCATGATATTCTGTGATTGAAGATTTATATGCTTGCCATCCAATTTCTTGATAGCATATGGTGTCAGATAATTGCCTCAGGGCCTCAGTTCTGTACATTTCCCTGTCCATTATCACAATGTTCACATCTAGGTATATATAGATATATATACACACACACACACACAAACACACATATATATATATATATAAATTTACAGAGATGTACTCTATCTGTATCATGCTCATTGTATATATGGAATTGTGGTATTCTATCCTCATAATGATTTATGGATTTCATTGTTTATGATTGCAGTCTTTCTTCTAATTTTGCAATGTATTCTGTCACATGACACAGTTTGGGTGATTTAAGCTACCACGCAGGGTGCTCTCCATGTGATCAAGTTCACGTGATGTGACCGAAACGCGTCATGACATGGAATGAGTGAGATTGAATAAACACGCATTACAATTTACAAGAGGAGTCCGTACCTGATTGTTTCTTCCAGCAAGCAACATTTAGGATTTGGTACTTTGATATATATATATATATATATATATATATATATTCACTGAAAAAACCACAGGTTTCAGGGACGTTATGGTTAGTTGGACATTTCACTCGTACAAAACCAGAGAAATTCGCCCGTAATAGTTAGTTGAGCTAACTATAACTCGCGCCCCCGCAATGCACTGCGGATGACGTCACATATTACATCATTCATGACATGGTCAGTGACATCACTGATGACATCACTGATGACATCTCATATGACATCACTGATGACATCACTGATGAGATCATCCACGTGATAATCTGATGCTCCTCCCCACACCCTAATATAACCTTTGATACACCCACTCTAAAAGGCAGACTACCATTTTCGAAACCATAGACACACCAATACCAGTTACTACATACCCACTCACTGATTCCTAGGTCTACACACACACACCCACTCATTCACCCATACAGTCACTCATACATGCAGTCACTCATCAATACAGCACTATCATTTGCACTCATACACCTATACAGACACTCACACACTGCCACTCATCCATGGAGTTACTCACACACCTAGTCAGTCATGCAAAGAATCAATCACACTCCCATTTACTCACCTATACAGTTATACACACACCACCTCACTTATTCATACAGATACTAACACATACTTACTCTCTTATACAATCACTGATACAAGCACACACTCATCCATACAGCCACTCTCACAATCACTCACTCTCACATATAATCATTTATATACTCCAACACTCACATATACTGCCTTTCACATATGTAGTTACTCACATATATACCACTGAGACATCCATTCACTCACCAACACACCCATACACACACTCACCCACCCATACAGCCCTTCACAGATGCACTCTTTTTAAAAAAAAAAATATATATTTTTATTTTCATTTTATGAATTGAAATACAAAACAGAAACATTGGAAAAGGAGTCATTGGTACATGGAATGCGGTCAAGTGCAAATGGTGAGTCACACAAGTGGGCGTAGGGAAGTGTAGCATGTCCATCAAGGGGAAAAAGCGAGCCACAACAAACAGATCAGTAAATAAGCACCTAGACGATTCTCTTACAATCATATCTATCAGGTCTAGGCTAGGCATGACTGCTATTGGTTACCTGGATCTGGCCTATCCCATGTAGGGTCAGGGCTTCCCCCTTCCGCGTCCAACTCCAATTTGTAGTATTTTATCCAGGGCTTCCATATTTTCCTAAACTTACGTGGGCAGCCCCTCGCCTTATAAACCACCCTCTCCGCTCCCATATATAGGTCCATATTGGTCTTCCATTCCGCTAGCATGGGAAGTTGCTGGGCCCCCCAATACTTGGCTATATCCCTCTTGGCCACCACTAGTCCTAGATTAGCCAGAAGGAGTTTATAGCGCGGTAGGTCAACATCCGTGGGGACCCCCAGTAGGAAGAATTTTGCGTCCAGCTCTAGTCTGGTTTCTAGTATATTGCCCAGTTCTTCCCGGATTGTGTGCCAGTAGGTGTGAATATGTCTGCACTGCCATAGGGTATGTATGTAAGTACCATGTTCCACATGGCATCTGAGACAATTTGGATCTTCCGCTCTCCCCATCTTGTGTAAGCGTGCCCTATCAAAGTAGGATCTATGAAGGATCTTATATTGTATGAGGCGCAGCCTCAGCCTGATCGCTACTTCGCGCGGGTGCATGAGGGCCGCCTCCCAATCTATGTCCTCTAGGGGTCCAGTAGTGAGTTCCCACTTAGCGCGCAACGGTCCGAGGTTGTCTGGGAAATTATTCATTTGTGTTTTATATGTCAGGGATACTGCTTGGGTCGGGATCTCTTCCTGTAAGAGCCTGCCTTCTAGCGGGGCGTATTCTGGCAGCGTCGCATCATCCAGCTCTTGAGCGTGCCAGGCATGTTTAAGTCGAAGGTATGCGTAAGCTTGGGATGTCATGAAGTTGGTATCTAGCCTGTAGGACTGAAAAGGAGGCTAGAGAGCCCCCCTCCAGTAGGTCCCCTATCCTGGAGATACCTATGAGGTCCCATTGTCCAAATCCTCTCAATTTCCTGATCTTGGCCAGTCTGGTACCTTCCCAGAGAGGGGTCTCCCGCGTAGGTTTTCCCTCCCACTTCATCTGTTTTTCAGCCCCCTTCCACGCCGCTATTACGCGTTGGGTTGCTGGGAGGAGGCGTGTGTCTCCGGAACCCCCATATATGTAATGTAGGTGAGTACGTGCACGGAATTGGAGCCTTTCTAATCTGTATGTGGGGTGGTCAGCGGGCACGTGATTCCATTCATTGAGAACGATAAGGTGTGTTGCTCTGTCATAAGCTTTGATGTCCGGTAGGGCCAATCCGCCATTGTATGCATTGCGCTGTAGGGTTCGCAGGGCTATGCGTGGATAGGCCCCATCCCATAGCAGGAGACGCAACTCACTATCTATGGAGGCGAAGATAGCGTCTGGTATTTTGTGGTACGTATTTTGCAACACGTAAAGGAATTGAGGGAGTGTTACCATTTTGTACATGGCGGCTCTTCCCATAATGGTCAAAGGTAGTGTCCTCCACCTTTTCACATCTGCCTGAAAATTTAACATCACTCGTCTGATATTACGGTCTAGTCGGATCTCCGGGTCGGTGGTAATGTAGAGCCCCAGATATAGGAACCCCTCCGTAGTTATCCTCAGACAACTCGGGAACGTCTGGGGGTCCATTTCTCCACTCACCGGGTAAAGGATGGATTTATTCCAGTTAATCTTGTACCCTGCATGGGAGCCGTAGTTTTCAAACACTTGTAAAATGCGGGGGAGTGTCTCATCAGGTTGTGTGATATATAACAGGATATCATCCGCATACAGGGATATGCGTTCTTTATCTAAAAGGCGAGAGTCATCGAGGAAGCCCCCCAGCCCTGGCCGGGTTCGAACCACGCAAGCCAACGGTTCTAGTATGAGAGCGAATAAGAGTGGGGATAAGGGACAGCCTTGTCGTGTACCGCGTTGTATTGGCCAGCTATCCGAAAGAGTGCCATTGACACGGACCCTTGCCTCCGGAGTATTGTATAGTAACGCCAGCCATGCTCGGAAGACAGAGCCAAAGCCCATCGCATCCAAGGTACACCACATAAAAGGCCAGTGTATCGTGTCAAATGCTTTCTCCGCATCAAGCGAGAGAAGCAAGTGGGGGCTCTCCCGGCCCCTTACCGTGTCTATCCAGTTGGCAAGACGACGCAGGTTAAAACGTGTGGCACGCTTCGGCATGAATCCCGACTGGTCCATGTGGACCAGGGAGAGAATCACAATCAGGAGGCGTTTCGCCAAGATTGTTGCCAGAATCTTTGTTTCAGTATTAAGAAGGGATATAGGGCGGTAGGACCCACATTCCTCTGGGGACTTCCCCGCCTTATGAATGACCACCACCGTGGCGAGTCGGAGGTCCCGGGGCAGGATCCCCTGGTCTTTGGCTTCTTGAAACATTTTAAGGAGATGTGGTGCCAGCAACGCACTGTTTAGTTTAAAAATTTCCCCCGGAAGGCCGTTAGGCCCTGGAGTTTTGCCAGGTTTCTGTCGACCAATAGCTTCAGTCACTTCTGCCAGGGTCAGATCACCCTCTAGGCTGTCTGCCTCGTCCCGCGATAAAGAGGGCAGGTCAATGCCCTTAAGATATTGAGGTATCTGCGATTCGTCAACCTGGGTGTGAGCTGTATATAATGTTGTGTAGTACCGTGCAAAGGCTCCAGCTATGGCTTCAGGGGTAGTGTGGGTGACCTCGTGTTCCTTAATAGACTGTACCCAGCGTGACTCTATTTCCCTCCGCCCCAGCCACGCCAGCAGCTTTCCCGCTCTATCTCCTGTTTCATAAAGTTTATGTTGGGTTGCCAATTGGTGCGCTCTCACTTCATTAGTCGCGAGAGCCAAGTATTCACGCCTAGTTATTTCAAGTTGGCGTAGGGCATGTTCGGACATTGCAGTTGGATCAGTGCTCTCCAGATCTAGGAGTTTACGTTCCAGTATCTCAATCTCTTCGGCCTCTCTTTTCTTCCCATGGGCTATAATATTCTGTGCTCTATCACGTAAAACCGTTTTGTAGGCTTCCCATAATATCACCGCAGACTTAACTGAGCCTTCATTTTCATTAAAATAGAGCTCGGAGTCTATCCGAAGCTCCTCAGTAATTGTCTCAACTCGCAGTGCCCACGCGTTCAGCCTCCACTGCGTTGTACGAGGGACGGCCCCACCGCTCACCTTCATGAACAGAGGAGAGTGATCAGATATGCCCCTTGCCAAGTATTCTATTGTATCAACCTGTTGTATTTCCCCTGCTGGGGCAAGGAGATAGTCCAGTCGTGAGAACACTCTATGTGCCCCGGAGAAATAGGAATATGCCCTCTGGTACGGGTGCCGTCGCCGCCATAAGTCAGATAGTCCTAAAGTATCTAAGAATCGGGCCAGGGGTGTGGTCTCAGGGCCTCCCGCTCGGGCACGTGTGCGATCTAACACGGGATCGATTACATCGTTAAAATCACCTCCCAGTATATGTATCGCAGGGCCAGATTGTAGAAGGAGCGTGGCTATGCAGTCTAGTGTGCGTTGTTGCAAGCGGGGGGTGGGTAGGCGCTCACGAGAAGAAACGTCCTATTTCTCCAGACCCCTCTCACTGCCACATATCTCCCCTCAGTGTCTACCCATTGCTGCGTGACGCGAAAGGGGGGGGATTTTTTTATGAGAATCGCCACTCCTCGTCAGCCTTTGGTGAATCCCGCATGGGCTAAAGTGGTGTATTGGCCCCGTCCTAAAAAGGAGCAGCCCGAACCCAGTAAGTGTGTTTCTTGTAGAAATACAACGTCAGGTTTATGTCTCTTGAGGTATCGGGACACTAATCCCCGCTTAACTTTGTTGCCTAATCCATTAACATTCCATGTCATTGTCGTATAGCCATCGTCTGCCATCATGAGTTATCTAATGGATTTTCCCCAGCCCGACCCCGTAGTGGTATTCTGCCCCACCCCCCCATCATCCCACACCGCAGCATTCAGTTCACAACCTGGATTCAGAAGATCTCCATTTCCCTCAAACATTCCCAAAATAATACGCAATACTTTGAGTCGCCCACCCCCCACCCAACGCTCTTCAGACACCCCCACCGCCCCCAACTCGTCAACATGACAACTGTGGCACGGGTGATATATTAAGAGGTCTGTCACCCCCCCCACACAATTTAACTAAACAATAATATTACAATAAGCTCACTCAGCGTGCTTTCCCCGTTCAATTTTCAGTCACAGATTATGTAGCGAACCTCGGGAAAGTCTTACTGTTTGTTAGGGAGCCAGCCGGCCTCGTTTCTCAGTTCCCATCGCCTATATCGGTTGGTTGCTGGTTCGGCGTATCTGGAGCCTGAGGTTTCTGATCCGTTGATTCCAAGCACAGGATACTTTGTAGCAATGGGTGTTTATTCGGCCCCTCTTCTGAATCCTCTCCCTCGGATAGTTCAGTGTGACCGGTATCTTCTGATCTAGCCACGGAGTGCACAGAGCGTGAACGAGCCAGATCATCACCCGACTCCGACAGGGGCATGTTTGTATCTCTGGATCTCAGTGCTCGTCCCGGAGTGCCCCCCGCTGAGCCGCGGGTTCTCGTCGCCGACGTTTATCCTTGGGTCTATCCTGGGACGTGCCCCCTTTTTTCGCTGGAGCCGGAGTGGACCCGCTCTGCGTCCCCCGCTTGAGTTACGGGCGCTCCTCAATCCAGGACCAGGCCTCGTCAGGAGTTTGAAAGAACATGGAGGAACCTTGGAACAGAACCTTCAGCTTGGCTGGGAAGAGCAGCATATATTGGAGGCCCATCGCACGCAGTTTAACTTTGACCTGGTCAAAGGTCCGCCTCTGTTTCTGTACATCCCGGGAGTAGTCTGGAAAGACAATCACCCGGGTGTTCTCATATCGAACTTCATCCTTTTTCCAGATTTCCCGCAGTATTAAGTCCCTATCGTGGAAGTTCAGGACGCGTGCTATCAGGGGGCGAGGTGGGGCTCCCGGTGGTGGTGCAAAACTCGGCATCCTGTGTGCTCGTTCTATTACAAAGCAGGGCGAGAATGGCGCCTGCGGTAGGGTATTTTTCAGGAAGGTCAGTAGAAATTGCCCAGGGTCGGATCCCTCCGCTTTTTCCGGGAACCCAACGAATCTAAGATTGTTCCTTCTGGCCCTGTTTTCCGCGTCGTCCACTCTCCATGCCACCTCCGCCATAGATGCCAAGAGCCCTGATACATCTTTCCGTGTGGTATCTGAGGCATCCTCAAGTTCCGAGATGCGGTGTTCGGTTTCGGTCACTCGATCCGTGACTTTATGGAGATCGTGTCGCAATAATGCGACCTCAGATCGAACCTCCGCCACTTTCCCCTCTAAACTTTCTCTGGACTCACGAATAGCTTGCAGGATAGTGGTAGTGTCCGAGGGTGGAGCAGGGCCACCTTCTGCGCCCAGCGGGCCCGGGAGCACTTTGGCGTATCGGTCCATCTTGCCCTGTCAAGACTGTTTGAGGTCCTTATCTTTGGTCATCATGAGCTCTAACTTAGGGGTGCACAGGCCCGGGAGTGAGCTCCCAATCTTTGCCACCAGCAGGATCTATCTTGTTGCCCCACCCGTCAGTCCTCCAATGCTCCAGTGATGACCCGGTCAGCTCTCAAGTTTTAGGATAATGGGGCCGAGGTCTCCCTTTCAGCGCACCGAGGCACCAGACGCGGCCCCGCCGCACCACAGGTGATAGGAGATGTGAGACAGGATTGGCCCACTTCTGCCTCAGGTATGAATCTGGTAGGAAAGGTAGGAAACTTGAGACGTCAGGGAGAGGGCATGTCCGAGTTCCAATAGTCGTCTTCGTCAGCTCTGACGGGCTCACGACCCGTGGCCAATGCCTCCGACGGTGGGTAGTATTATCTTTAAGTCGTGTCCCCTCTTTGTTGGCCAGCGTGTGTGACCCGAGCGGGGGCCGAAACCACCTCTACTTCCAGTGGCCTTCACCAGTGCCGGCAGAGCCCACGATCTCGCGCAGTCACCACCTCATCTGCCCCCGCCGGTCCCGGGTAAGTGTCGCCAGTCCAGTTCTCTCCTCACTCTCGGGGGGGGGAGACACCGCCGCACGGGAGACCGCGCACCGATCGTCGCGCCGAGGAAGTCTCCACCGGGCAGCCAGGAGGTTCCGGCGCAATGCGGGAAGGAGATCCACACCGCCCGTGGCCCAGTATATCTCAGGGGCGCAGGTCCGCAGGAGCCGGGAATCAAGTCCCCAAGGGGTGTCACACTCGGGTGGGTGAGCCCTCAAACCATACCATCATCAATCCGCCGAGGGAGGGGGCGGGTTCGCCTTAGTCACTGACCCCAGGTTCCAGGGTGGGGGGCCCCCGCACAACTCAGACTCCAGGAGGGCCAGTCTTACCCCAGGACATAGGGCACGGACCCGGCCACCGGGGCGCCGGCCCGTCCCCACCTCCTCACACCACCAGAATTCTCTTCGCTGTCTCTCGTGTGGCAGTCCACCCGCAGGGGGGGGCCCTCATCCCACAATTCAATCTGCTCCCAGCCTTTAAGTACACAAGCCTGGGATGCCTCCTCTCAGCCCCCGTCTCGAGGCCTCTCTCACCGTGGTGTTGGGCGGGCGACAGGATGACTCCCCTCCCTCCGCAGGTAAAAAAAAAAAATCGTCAGCAATCAGGCAAGCACTCCTCCCTGTCACCGCTTGCTCACCGCTCCCGGGCTTTGTAGGTTCGGGGGCTTTGTTCGGCGCCGTTTCTCCTCCAGGGTCCGGAGATCTCTAGCGCGGATTCACCGCCATTTTGAACTCGGACGAGCGCCGATTCGGACCTCCGGGAAAAGCTTCATTTCGGGCTCTGCACATCGCCCTCAGCTCCACCGGATCTGCCGCTACTCTCCAGGAGACTTCCGCCACCAGTATTTCGCATTTTCGGCGATGGGGGATCAGGATATATGACAGGATTCTCACCGAGGCCAGCGGAGCTCTCGGTTTCCCCAGCTACTCCGCCATGACGCTGGCCACGCCCCCCCCACATATGCACTCTTGAACCCATACACCCAGTGAATCACCCACTCACACATCTATGCACGGAGTCACACCCCCCACCCACCCACACAGACACTCAGGCACCCATACAGATACTCAGACAACCAATCAATAACCCATATAGACACTCATGTAGCTACTCACCAACCCATGCAGCCGCTTACACACCAACTGACAGACTGATACAGACATTCACACAGTTTAGTCACTAACCTATGCATTCAGTAAGACACATTTAATCACTGACTTATACAGTCAGTCACGCACCTACTAAATCATCCATTCAGACACTTATACACCCACTCATTCTTCAATACACCTTGGCATATATATATATATAAAACATATTTAAACTTTACAGAAACACAGTCACTGGATGATGTCATCAGTGATGTCATCAGTGATGTCATTTGAGATGTCATCAGTGATGTCACTGACCATGTCATGAATGATGTAATATGTGACGTCATCAGCTATGTTCCCAGTAAGGTGCGCGCCTGCGGGGCCGCGCACCTCTTTCAGCCCGAGCGCGCAGTGTCCTATGTGAAGCGCGCACACAGCAGATCGCCTGAGAGAGCGTTTGCGTCGCCGGTAGTGGCAGGTAAGTTTCCTTTTAATGGCAGCCTGTGCACGCATTCAGCAACAAGAAGCTCCTGCACTTGCTGCATTTGTTTTCTTAATGGAGCACGGCTGGGGTCTGATTGTGGGCCATTGTTGGAAAATATTTCTGTTATTTGCAGCACATGACAGTGCTGCGATTAACAGGAATACTTTCACAAAGGCCCACAAACAGCCCGCAGCCGCACTCTATTAAGAAATGAAATGCAGCAAGTTTACAAACACGGCGTGGGTTTTACACGTCGTGCTTTTGACCTTGATACATTTCTTATAGAGCGCGGCTGTGGGCTGTTTGTGGGCCTTTGTGAAAGTATTCCTGTTAAGCGCAGCACTGTCATGCGCTGCAATTAACAGAAATATTTTCACAAAGGCCCACAATCAGCCCCAGCCGCGCTCCATTAACAAAAAAACATGCATCAAGTTCAAAAGCACAACGTGTAAAACACACATCGTGCTTTTGGACTTGCTGCATTTCTTTTAGGTATAAGTATAAATAAATAAGTGGCCCTACATCAGAGATCCACAAGGCCCACATTGTTTGTAGCTCCTTAAAACCCCAAGAACGAGAGACATCTGTATTTGGCTCATCCATATCTTTTGGTTCTGGGAGGTACAAGTTATGGTTTTAAAATCGTTTAAATTAGAAAATGATACATGAAACAGTTTTGTCCTGGGCTATCAGGAAACATCTTTGATGTACAAAACAGAGAATGTCTTGATGTTTTATAGATAATCGAATGTTCTTTAGTGTTAGTGTCCCTTGAATCACCACACTGGTGGTATTTTGTGCGTGGAATCACCATGCTGGTAATGGTTTGCATATATGTTCACACAGGTGATGTCTTGCACATGAGGTTTCCCCAGTGCTTTGTTGAGCCTTAGATCATCTTAATGATTTTTTTATACATGAGATCATTACAGCCCAAATATTTTTTTGCAAGTGCCCAGCACTATTGTGATATTTTGTGCAAATGATTTGCAGTTTTTGCCTGGCATTATCATAGGTGGCAGTATTCTGTACATGGGCAAATCATAATGCTCATATGTAGTGCTTGAAATTTTTACGATGGTGATATTTTGCATCTGGGATTATTCCAGCATACTATCAACCCAGTTGTGATGTTTTGTGTCTAGGAATATTGCATTAGGAATGTTGTGTGCAATTGGTAATCCCAGTAGTGACATGTAGTGTATGCGGCTGTTTAATTTTGATGTGTATGTCTGATCTTCCTGTGGTGGTGGTTTGTATCTGGGAGCATTACATTGTTGTTTTATGCATATGCGTGTTGTCATAGTGCCGATATTGTGTCTTGGAACATTACATTGAAGATATGTTTGCTCTTGATTTTTTGTGCCCGAGATCGCCACAAAAGTGGTACCTTGTGCCTGATGTAACCACCCATGTGATGTATGCCTGGGGGCTCTATATAGTTATGGTGAATATTTTGAGTAGTGCCACAACAGTTCCCAGACCTTAAACTGAAGAATAAGCCTACCCCAGCGCTGAACCAAATCCGAACCTTAACTCTACTCTTCACTTAAACCAAACACTGCCCCTTAACTAATGCACACCTAACAATATTCCTTACGCTAACGTTTAGTCTGGTACTTACTACTTTCAGAGTTGAAACATTCTCAGAAATGGTAATCTCAGTCCAGATAGAATCATCTATATAATTAATGGTACATCAATGTAATGGATTCTGAGAAGTCAACTGTATCATTTAAAAAGGAAGTCAAAGTGCTACTAATGAACAAGTTCTTGCTCTAAGGCTCATGTACTTTAGTAGCCTACCACATTAGCCCTCATTTGCTGTACCATGTAAAGTATTGGACTTCTATGATCATGCCCCGCCCTGAAACTCCGCCACTCTCCACTAGAACAGCGCTCGCATGTCTGACTGCCTATGATAATGATAAAGCAAACACAAGGAGATGATGGACGGAGCGCTGAAACTTTTCAGACACTCACCCCCAGTCACAGATCTGGGTTGAATCCATCATCATTCTTTAGCTCACTTCGCCACCCCAGTTCAGACACAGCTATATGCAAATAATTCTTGACCCTGTGCCTCATGGGAACAGTCCAGCCAGAACTGCCAAGCCATGTCTTCCCTGGACGGAAACAAGCATCCTGGGACCGGTTTCGGGCTAACAGCCCTCATCAGCCAGGCTTGCTTGAATCCAGTGGCAAAGTGAGCAAGGGACCCACGTCTGGGCATACCCTGCCAACTTAGGGCGAACAAAGCAAATACAAGGAGATGATGGACGGAGCGCTGAAACTTTTCAGACACTCACCCACAGTCACAGATCTGGGTTGAATCCATCATCGTTCTTTAGCTCACTTCGCCACCCCAGTTCAGACACAGCTATATGCAAACCAGTCTTGACCCTGTGCCTCATGGGAACAGTCCAGCCTGAACTGCCAAGCCATGTCTTCCCTGGACCGGAAACAAGCATCCTGGGACCGGTTTCGGGCTTACAGCCCTCATCAGCCAGGCTAGCTTGAATCCAGTGGCAAAGTGAGCAAGGGACCCACGTCTGGGCATACCCTGCCAACTTAGGGCGAACAAAGCAAACACAAGGAGATGATGGACGGAGCGCTGAAACTTTTCAGACACTCACCCACAGTCACAGATCTGAGTTGGCAGGGTATACCCAGATGTGGGTCCCTTGCTCTCTTTGCCACTGGATTCAAGCTAGCCTGGCTGATGAGGGCTGTTAGCCCGAAACCAGTCCCAGGATGCTTGTTTCCGGTCCAGGGAAGACATGGCTTGGCAGTTCGGGCTGGACTGTTCCCATGAGGCACAGGGTCAAGACTGATTTGCATATAGCTGTGTCTGAACTGGGGTGGCGAAGTGAGCTAAAGAACGATGATGGATTCAACCCAGATCTGTGACTGGGGGTGAGTGTCTGAAAAGTTTCAGTGCTCCGTCCATCATCTCCTTGTGTTTGCTATGATAATTATAAGGTAGCAACAATGGTATGGTCTGAAGGGTGAGGGAGAGTCGCCGCAGGTGGGGCAACGTTCCTCCGCCCTTTAAAAGGAACCGCCCCTGGGGGTCATATTAGATACAGTGCCCTGGGGGCCCAATTGGCGCGTGTGCCCATTTTCTTCACACAGCGCCGTATAATTTTAGGCCAAGCACCTGTTTGTTTTTAGGTCGAGCCTGGGCAGCGCATGTGCTGCTCTGCGAGGCATGCTGTATTGAGGTATGGCATAGAAGCTCCGCCCATTTCCCGCCCAACTTTTCAATTGGCTCCTGTTACTGTCCTTTTGAAATCGTTGCTTTTCATTCGTGAATAGGCTTAGTAGTCCCTCCTTGGTACCGCCTTGTCTGCATTTGTATCCTCTCATAACGACTGGACTTTTTACTTGTGTTGTTACACGTCTGCTTTATCTAGTGGGTGAGCACTGTTTTCTTTAATGATCTTCCCTATTCCACCCACGATGTCGCAGCACGCCGCCACCTTTTATATCATGTCATTTACTCATGTATTTTTTCATTTCCAGTGCGGTCCGCTTTAACTATAGTGGCCGCGCTTATTTATTTAATTTACGGCGCAGTCCGCTTTCACTTTAGCAGCTGTGTTTATTTATTTATTTAATTTACAACGCAGGCCGCTTTCACTTTAGCGGCCGCACTTATTTATTTATTTAATTCACAGCGCGACCACTTTCACTTCAGCGGCTGCGCTACAAAAGCTTTCGTTCTTGCTGTATTTTTATTACACTTTGTGTAAAAGCGCCCCATAGGCATTTTCACTTTAATGTTGGCCGTGCCCCTTTCTTTAGACGCTGTACCCACACACGCGGTCTGGTTCCTGGCGCACATAGCCTTGGCTGCCGCGCACAAAGACCTTACAGTGCCGCACACAGAGGAAAAAAATTAGAGGGAACATTGGTCATCAGCAGTGCATTGCGGGGGCGCGAGTTATAGTTAGCTCAACTAACTATACGGGCGAATTTCTCTGGTTTTGTACGAGTGAAATGTCCAACTAACTATAACGTCCCTGAAACCTGTGGTTTTTTCAGTGAATTTCTAAGGTTTTTTAAATGCTAATTTCTAACTATAACATCCCTGAAACCTAGGGTTTTTTCAGTGAATTTCAAAGGTTTTTTACAGGCCACGCCCCCTTTCTCCACCACTATGCAAACGCGCCTCTTGGCGCGTTCTAAGTTGGGGGATTAAGTCCCCTTGAATACTGAGGGTTCCTGGGGGCCAACTAGCCTACCAGGTACCTCCAGTAAGCCCCACACAGCTGGATTGCTGAGAGTGGTATGAGGCCATGCCCCCTTTTTACACCACTCTGCAAACGCTCCTCCTGGCGCACTGCTGCTTGGGGGAGGAAGTCCACTTCAGTCCTGAGGTCCTTAGGACACAAGGGGACTTCATCACCCCACCAGCAGTGCACCAAGAGGAACGTTTGCAGAGTGGTGTAAAAAGGGGTGTGGCCTCGTGCCACCTCTCAGCAATCCCACTGTGTGGGGCTTACTGGAGGATCCTGGTGGCCTAGTTGGCCCCAGGGACCCTCACTAGCAATGGGGAATTAATCCCCCAACGCAGAGCGCGCCAGGAGGTGCGTTTGCAGAGTCATGCAGGGAGGGGGCGGGGCCTCCGGTGAGTTTAAAAAAATAAAATTATCTTTTGGGAGGGCGGCCGCGTGGCCCCCCTTCCCTGGGCCACTTCTGGCCCCAGGGACCCCATCCCCCGGGGCCGGCCCTTACATTGGGGATCGCGGGGGGAGCCCCAATGCCCCCGCGGTCCCAGCCGGCTCCCCGCCTCCTGCGGGAGCCGGCATTGCTTTTGGACAAGGGGAGCTGCTAACATGCAGTTCCCTTTGTCCAAAAGCAATTCTGCTTCGCTTCATGGAAGCGAGAACAGGTTTTCTACTCTGCTTCCATGAAGCGAAGCAGAGTTTGCAATGGCTCCTGCTGCCATTGCAAACGGCAATGTCCCGGGGGTGGGCACCCCGGGACATTGCAGGAGCTGGCCCTGGGGGGCTGCCGTCTCCAGGGCCATGAAGGGCTCCAGGGGGGGGCCACGCGGCCCCCCTCCCAATGTATACATAGCCCCGGGGAGGTGGTGGTCCCCAGGGCCGGGGTCCGCAACGGACCCCCGTATTTAAATAAAGTTTGCCCCGGGGAGGTGGCGGTCCCCGGGGATGTGGGGGCCCCCGCGGGACCCCGCTACATAAATCATGAATGCCCCCGGGACCTGGCCCACCCAAGGGCTTTAAAAAACGAAGCGCGGGAGACTGCGCTTCGTTTTTTAAAAAATTGTCGGCCGGATTCGCGCCAAGTGCGTGAATCCGGCTGAAAATTAATTTTAAAAAAATCTTTTTTGGGCCCTGGGGGTCTCTGTGGGACCTCCTGACCAGGCCTCGGGGGTCAGGGTGTTTTTACCCTGCCCCCTTTTCTTCTTTTTTAATGTCTCTCTCACCTTTTTCCTTCTCCCTCTGTACCGAGTCACAAGATGGCTGCCAACACTTCCTGGTTTGAAGTGTTGGCAGCCAATCAGAGGCAAGCTCGTGCTCGGGAGGGCTCAGCCAATTAGATCTCACAATTCTCAAATATCGATATCTGTAAATCTTTAAATATCTCAAAAACTACTGAACGGATTTACACCATTTAAAAAAAGCGTGCTTTCTGGACCAAGAGCTATCTCTCTGCCAAATTTGGTGTAATTCCGTTCAGTAGCTCAGGCTGTAGCTGTGTCTAAAGTTTCCTATGGAAATTAACATGGAGAAAATACATTTTGGGACCCCCCTTTTTTCTCGGCCCCCGCTTGACGAATCACGCCGAAACTTTCAACACAGGAGCTGACCTGAGTGGTGGGATGCTGCTACTTTAAAGCAGTATCTCTCCTTAAACAGAATTCCTAGTGGTCTCAGATCTCATATAGTACCTACGTACGATGATTTGGAACCTGACCTACTAGCACAATGGGAGCAGGAACTTACTAATAGCTCAAGGAGCCTTATGGATATTCTAATAGAAAATGCGGATCGAAAGATCATGAAACTATTACAGGAAATTCAAGATCTTGGAAGATGAGATCAAGTCATTGAATTTACCTGAACCGACTGCAAAGAATTACACCATCTTAGAAGATGTTCTGACTAAACTACAGGAAGATATTAAGCGTAGGAAGGCCAGAAAACTCAAGCGCGATGAGATTGATTATAAAAATGGATGCATTTTTACTTTTGCTAAGCGTTTTGACCATCTAGTTAGCAAAGACCTTCCAACAAAGAAAAAAGAAGGTTTGGCAGTAGTCAGTGAAGTTAGTACTTCATCGAGTAACATTTCGAGTAGGTGTGGATAACACGTTTTACACAAAAGCCATTCTAAGATGGCGGACATATTACCATGATATTTGGCATGGGACTCTTGCACACGTGGTGTGGTGGGTTGTAATTAAACCCGTTTCAAGATGGCGCTTATGGTGCACGCCGATGGATTTGTATGCAGGACGGGGAACCGCGTGAGGAACGGTAAGGAGCATATTCAGCCCCTGTTATAATACTTTGCCGTCCGAAATTAATAGTGGGATGCGTATTATGAAATAACGCTTTTATAGCGTGGTTGCAATCTTAATAAACTTTTTGGGTTAGTCCGGTTTCCACCGAAATAATTATGGGTGGTTGTATCATGTAACTTATACGTGGTATGTAGTGTGAAGTCGATCCTTCGGTAGGGTTTACACTATGAATGAATTTGTTACATATAGGAATAGAGTGTTTAGTTATCACTCCTGGTTTTTGCTTTTAATGTTTTACTCATAAAGAACGATACTGCTTGAAAGCGGTATGGGTAATCTTGTGGAGCTTATACTACAGCCCCTTGTCATTTCATATGGTTTCCTCGAATAAACTGTGGACTCCGATGTCCATATTCTTTGATGATTGATCTTCTTTAGTGTAATGTAGCTGCATTGGTTCCCTATTTTTTAGGTCATGGACTCGTGATCTTCCCAGGCATTTAGAGTACTCTTGTTTTACCGGTTTGATTCTGATGCACCACTCTCTAGATTTATATACGACTACACCGGATACATATAGGTGAGCCTACTAGATTAATTTTGGTATTTAGTAATACATAGTGTTTTACTTACTTTTGGCTCCTGAGCATTATCGTACAATTCTGAGTAACATTATTATTTACTCTTCATTATAGCGTGTGAGCACAAGATACGTGAAGCGCTAAAAGCTAATCTTGGAATACTTACCTGAACCAGACTTTCATTTATTGATCCAGTAAGTCAGAATGTGCCTTCTGTTTCATACTTATTTTACGGTTTTTTACTGGTTTCAGGAAACAGATAATGGGTTCTGTTTATACACATAGGTTTTCTTTGGACTGCAGTTTTGAACGTGGATTCGTTGGCCGGGATTAATGAAAAGAAACTCTCAGGTTATTATCACTCCTTGAAGGATAAGGGTGTTATTCTTTTCTTTCATCAATCTGGAACTATGGCTTCCTTGGAACTTTTACTTCTCACTTAAATCATTGGTATGACGCTGGTTTTGCTCTCCCCTTTTTATATTCACAGATATTTTCTTTTTCACTTCTGGTGAAGGATACAACTGGGTTTTATCTACGGGTGTTGCCTGTATACTTCTATTTTAACGCTTCTGATTACTCTAGTAATAGTGTAATTTTTGGGGTTTATAGCCCTGAAGAAGTCATTTGTGCGTGACTCCGCACGACGAAACACGTGTTGGCTGTTGTTTATGACATCATACTACATCAAGCTGTGGATATACTATCAATAAAACCTTCGAATTTTGGAACGACACTGCAAGAGTTGAATATAATTATTGGACTGTGAAATAATTATTTACGTGTGCTCAAGGTGGACCTCTTTGTATGAGTGAACAATTAGTTTTGAAAATTTCGTGAAGATTCGTCAAACGGCACCAAAGTTATTGGCAAATCAAAAAACGCTTTTCCTATGGCAACAAGGTTCTAACTATAACTACCTACTGGCGACCGCCAGTAGGTAAGATATATATATATATATATATATATATATATATATATATATATATATATATATATATATTTACTTATTTATTACAGAGTGCCAGTAGTCACTCTAGTTATAGAGTTAGCAGAGATAGATAGAAATTCCTCGGATCTGTGCATCTTAATAACTTTGCACTCATTTAAAGAATCTCCACGAAACTTTCCAGAACTATTTCTCATTGTACATTGGCAAATGATGGAAAGTAATGTGGTGTATGGTCAGGGGGGTGCAAAGAAGAAAGGGGGGGTCCCCCAAAAAATTTGGACCTTGGACCCCAATGCCTTTTACATAGACTTGTTGTATTGGAAGTAGCACCAAAACGTCATCACAGATTACAATGAAAATTCACAGGGATGCTGAGTATACTATGTAGATGATCCTTTTTCATATGGTAACTAAAATAGTTTAGTGGTTGTTAAGTTATAAGTTAAAAAACTTAGTGATATCTGTTGTTGCAGTAGTACCGTGGTACATAGCAATGATATCACAACATATGATTAGCTACTGGGAGCTAGTCCACAGTGGAAAGGCAGCCAGCTTGTATATTTAACACAGGTTTTTCTGTGTGCTCTATAGTATTATGAAAGATAGAGATGGAGAGTTTTGAAATGTATCATAAGTAGGTTTCTGAATGCCTTTTTAAGGTAGTAGGTAGGGATATGGCATTGCGTATGTGTATTTTTTAAAAGAAAAATGTATGGACTTCCATGATAGAACTGCATGCTCCCCTCCCCTTACATTAGAATTTTACCCAAGGGATGGGGGTCCCTGGAGCCCTCACTAGCTTAGGGAGGGTCGGGCCCCAATAACGCCCCCTCCACAAAAATGTATTAGTAAAGAACCCAGGGCCCTGGCACACCCCAGGGGAACAAATTTTATTTTAATAACCCGAAGTGCGGTTTCCATTACTGGAGTAAAGCGGTAGTCCCAAGGGAGCACACTTGTATGTAAAAAAATATATATATATATACATGTGTGAACAAGGGCACAGGGTGCTCGAAACGCGTCACAAGTGAGAGGAGAATAAAACAACTTGCCTGCCACTATTCCTTGGGTCTGTGTCTCTCTGTTCGCCTGTGTGGAGGTTCGGAGAGTGCTTTTTGGAAGAAATATATATATATATATATATATATATATATATATATATATATATATATATATATATATATATATATATATATATATATATATATATAAAGAAGCAGAGAACGCTGGGTAGTTCTCAAGTTTAGGTGGAAAGCAGCTCCTGTATAGAGCACTCTCAACACCAGCGACACTCTAGATCTGCTCTCCTCAAATGTCTGCTTTTCTATCAAAGTCTTTAAGCATAGGATTAGCACAGTGCCATCCACGCCGAGATAGAAAGGGACAAAGTAATTTGCCATTTCTACAGCAAAGTCTTTAAGCATAGGACTAGCACAGTGCTGTCCATGCCGAGCTGTAAAATGACAAAAGCCATTTACCACTCCAGGCACAGTATTACAGCTTTGAATTGGTAAAATACCATCCAAGCCAACCTGAAATGAGTAAAAGCAACCCCTGACACAGTGTTTCGCTCTAATTAGAGCTCTTCAGAGAGGTATAGCTTTGTCCAGACACAAGGGAGCACCCAATATAAGTCAAAAGAATACCCTTTCAGGCATAGAGTGACGCATAAATTATGCCTTGAGGGGGGCAGGATATCCCTCCCCTGCCCCATTATGTTTTATTTTTTATTAATCAAAACGCAGGACAGGGGACTAGTTCCCTGAGTCATGTAATGCCTGCCTGCAGCATTTTTAGGTCTAGCATTCGAGACCTCTTGTATATACTTTAGTATATATACTTTAGTATATACTTTAGTATATACTTATATGTGTATGTACTTTGTGGGCTCTGGAGATCAGCCCTAGGACTTGTCTGCTTCCGCTTAGGGACTTTTTTCTGTTCAACTGCCTCTATTTAACTGTCTTGATAGAAAACGACCAGCAGAGGTCAGTAAAATACCAGAATTGCTTTCTGCTGAGGGACTTTCTTTTTTTATTTTTCTGGCAACTAACTGCCTCTATTTAAATTTCTTGATAGAAAACGACCAGCAGAGGTCATTAAAATACCAGAATCACTTTAGCATTCTCTAGATTCCAGTCCATAGAAATTGTCTTCCACAAGTACCCGTAGACAATAATATTTGTTTCAAATTTTGTATTTTCAGTGATATGACCACCGAAGGCCCTGCTTTTATATTAAAAACAGAGCTTTGGACTATACCATTTCCAGCTGAAAGACAATATTTCTCTCCATGTGTTCCCATACCTGGCGTGTCACGCAGTTTGGTGCTTACTTTCCCTCCATGTTAAAGAACAGTAGATGTTTCAGCACCCAGGCTAATGTGCTGCAAAGCTAAATACATATAAGGTCCCAAAGGCTAGACCGATTGTATTGCAAATGCTTGTTCTTCATGTTGCAGACAGCCAATCAGAGAGTTTGCTCCCGCTGGAGCGTGTCTCCCAAGGGAGTGAACTGTCCCAAGGGAAAAAAGTGCCCTGGGCCAATCAGAACACTCTATTTTTTTAAATATGAGAGTCCCTCACACCCAACCATCCAGATGTACAAATATTTTTGAGACTTAATCCCTCAAAACCTACTGAACGGATTTACACCAAATTACAAAACGCACACTTTCTGGGCCAGAGATCTACCTTCCTGCCAAAATTGATGTTACTGCGTTCAGCAGTTTTTGCTGTAGTTCTTCTTTAAAAAGTCTATGGAAAATGAATGGGGAAATGTGGTTTTAGCACATCCATTTTTCTCATCCCCCATTTGACAGATCATCCTAAAACTTGACAGGAACAAGCTGAGGTGGGCAAACATTTTTTTGGGAATGTTTCATGAAGACTTCTCAAATGGCACCAAAGTTACAAGCAAACCAAAAAATGCTTTTCCTATGGAAACGCAGATCTAACTATAACTACCCAGTGACAACCATCACTGGGAGTTTATATATCCCAAGTCCTAAAAAAATGCAAAAAAGGCATATGATTGCATGGTAGGGATATCCTGACCCACTAGGCCTGGTCATGGCCAAAGGTCAAAAGCATTTTTTTTGCTGCAAATTCATGGAGGATCAGAGAATCTGCAGTAAAATTGGAAAAAAAAATGCACGGGCTCCCACGCGATAAATAATACCCCCTGGGGTGGGCCAGGGCCCGGGGGACAGTGATATGTAATCTTGGGGAGGGGGTGCATTGCACCCCTCCCCAAGTCTCTATGAGACCCTGGGGACCCCATCACTAGGGGCTAATATTATAATGAGAGGGGCCACACAGCCCCTCTCCCCAAGGCTCTAAGAAGCCCTGGGGACCATGTCCCCCAGGACAGAATTCATCAAAAAAGGGGAGGTGGGCCACACGACCCTCTCCTAAGCCAGTAAAGGCCCTTGGATCCCATACCCTGGAGCGGATCACAAACTGTGTTGTGGGGAGCACACACGCGGGACACAGTAGTTTCCCTGCCTACATCAGCGTGGGCAGGGAAACATATGTTTGCTCCCGCCTAGCGGGAGTATTTCAAAATCTCCCGCCCGGTGGGAGCAAACGTGTTCTCCCAATCTGGAGCAGCGTGGGCATGGAAGGCATGTCTGCTCCCAGCCGGCAGGAGATTTAAATATTTTCCCACCAGGGGGTACAGACTTCTGTTTCTCTGCCTAGACTCCTAAGGGCAGAGAAACAGACATTGCTCCAGCCCAGACGCAGCAAGCATAAACAGCTGCATGTGGGGAGCTGGCTGGGGCAGTGGGCGCCCTGGTACTCCCCCCGTAACTAGTGGTTTCAGGTAGGGGAGCCATGTGCCCCCTCCCCTAATATAAATATGTTTGGCCCCCTCTCCGTTTCTAAGGAATTCGGCCCCGGGGAATCCTTGCCATGCACTGCTAATTACCCTATATATTGCATCACTAATTACATCTTCTATGACATCTTTGCTAATATCACTGCTATATTTGCAATTAACTTACTGATAAGAAAACTGTGTATGGTGGGGGAGCGAGTTATAGTTACCTTAGGTCATGAGTTAAAGTGATTAGAGCTAATTATGACTGGTGAATCTCATTGGTTTTAACCATTTAAAACATCACGCTGTCACTAAACTTCTCACCTAACTATAGCGTTAGACACCATTGGGAGACGGAATTAGAATCAGAACTAATTTAACATGCAAGAGTGAATTTGTCATTTATGTACTGAAGTGCCCATGTACAAAGCTGTATGTGGGTAGTACTATTTTAGAAGTACACCAAAGGATATTACATCATCTCAGGGCCATCACAAATAGGGATGAAAGTTGCCCTGTAGCTAAACACTTCTGGAAAGAGCATAAAGGAGTTATTAATCAATTGATATGGCAATAGTGTGTTTTCCTAGAAGGTTGAGAGGTGGTGACAGAGTGAGAGATTTACGCCAAACAGAATCTAGATATATACTGAAACTAGATTCACTAGAACCAAGAGGTTTAAATATAGATGCGGAATTACCTGGTGAGGGAATAGGGTTGTTTTTACATTAGGGAAAACTAAGATCATAAGTGGTTATAGGTTTGCGATCAGGTTGAGTTTTAATTTTGTATTTGTTTTTTTAGGGTGGCTACTTGAATAGGAGCTGATTAAGACTGGATTCATGCAATTCCTGAGAAGGAAAGTAAGATGTAGTTTGCCCACTGGGCCCTGATTGGAATGAGTTAATATGCTATGTCAAAGTGAGGAATGAGTTAAAATGATTTGAATTTTGTACATATGGAAGCAGAAGAAAGAGGAGAAGAAAAAAATGACAAAACAATGGATGTATAACGTGCAAATCTTGAAATGTGAGGCTTTATATGTAATGTTATACATGACATATTATTTTTCTGGTTTCTGTATATTAGTTATGAGATTGTTTTCGAAATAGTTTTGAGTCAACAATAATGGGTAATTATGATTAATGATTCCTTATCCTTTTCAGGATGGCCACCACTTTAATTTGAGATATCTTGACACATGAATTTCAAAGTCCTTTGTTGATTGTCATTATTTTGTGAAGGAGAAATACATAAGTAGAGAGTAAATATGGCACCCGGCATATTGAACAAGGCAGCTGAGCGGCTAAAAAGCGTTGATGTTTCCTTGGCCATTTTATGCTAATAGAGTACGCTAAAGTATGCAACAAGGGGACCTTGTCGAGATATATATATACAAGCCCACGGACACAGCCCAGCAGTACTCAGCCTGGCCGGACCAGCTAGTCCGGTCTATTGAAGCAAAATTAGGTCAAAATGGTCGCCTCTGGGGACATCTGACACACCAATTTTCTAATAATGGCCACCATGAGTGGGCCCCTTTCCATAGCACTCCTTCTCCCCTTGTTGGGGAGGGATCCAGCATTTATGCCCTGGAGTCTCAGAGACCCCTCTGAGAGAGTCCACAGCGACAAGGGAGTCTCACACAGCAGAGGCCTGGGTACTTACCCCATTACCGCTGGGAGCACAGCACCGTACACCGTGACCGGCGCGCTCGATGGAACTTTTTGGACTATGCCCCCCTAGGCGGAAACTATAACCCTTCTGTATGTACTGCGGTGCCCAAGCAACCTTTGGCCGATGACCGGTGGAGCTGTCCCACGCAGCTATAGAGGAGTTTGGCTCTGGTTCACCCCTCGGCCGTCACCTACCCAGCCGGACGTCGGACACTGTTTTTCCTCGTCTCCCCATTGTGCCTCCTATACCCTCCCCCTCCTCTTCCCCCATTATTCTCCTCTACTTCCCCTATTCCTTCCCTCTCTCCCCTATTCTTCTCTCCCCTTGCCTATTTTTTCCTCATGTTTATGCTATGCTTTTGTACCCATGTAATTCCTGCAACTAAGCTCCAGTAACTGATGTAACTTTGTAACCATGTTCTGAAACAATGTTTCTTCCTCATGTAAAGCGCTCTGATACCTCCGGGTCTAGCCAGCGCTATATAAAACTCAATAAATAAAATAAATAAATAAATAAATAAAAAATATATATATATATACATACATACATGTAGAAGTGAGAGGACTACGCATTAAGGGGCTCTAAACTGAGGCACAAAGAAACTATCTTTTTGCACAGGAAACTTAGGTTGTAGTGATATTCAATTCATTTGCACATTGGGTTGGGATTTGTTTGACACAATAAAAATGGGAAAGAATAAATAAAAATTCTAAAATATAATAATGAAAAATAATGGTATAAAGATACATTAAGTAACAGAGTAAGAAAAGAAAATAGAGTAACCTTAAAAAATTGTAAATAGTAAAAAAGTTAAATATCATGTGTGGAAATGAAGAAATCATGAGACGGATGTAGTTACCTATGTAACCAAGTCAAAGTACTATGTGTGCCTTTTTGAATTATGTTGTCTATGTCTATGACAACATGTGACTATCTTATGTAAAGATAAAAAACAAATGTAATACTGTGGCTCGCTGTGTGAACAAGGCAGGGGATCCTGCCGAAACGCGTTACAGCCCTGAAATAAAGCAAAAATACTTACTGGAAAACTGGGTCTTTAGTGTCGGTATCTGGCGTCAGGATCGTTGTGTGCCGGTAATGGCTGGATGTCCTGGCCCCCACTTTATTTTCGCTGTTCATAAATGGGGTTGTTAATTATTTTTTAGTACATCCCACTGATGCTCCTTCATTAGCTGGCTCAAAGGTCCCAATACTTATGTTTGCCGACAATACCCTAATAATATCAAAAACACAAAAGGGGTTGCAGCAAGCGTTATGCCGCTTTGAGGACTTTTGCCGAGATCATGAGCTGAAGGTGAATGTGGATAAAACCAAGTTCATGGTTCTGCACAAGCATAAAGCAGCCAGGGGCAGGGCTTCTATGAATGAAGTCCCATTGGAACAAAGAGATGTATTCACTTACTTGGGGATCACAGTGGGCAGAAAGCTAGATTGGAAGCCCCAGATAGACTTATTGGTACTTAAGCACTCACAACTGACAGGAGCACTACTTAGTGAGCATAGGTGTTCTCACACAAAGCCGATAGGCCCTGTTCTAAAGATTTATAAAACAAAGGTCTTGACTTCCATCCTTTATGGAGCAGAACTGTGGGGCTTTGAGAATGTCTTATTGCTCACCTTAGCCCAGAATAAATTTGTGAGGAGTCTAACCGGTCTTTCCCAGAACACACCTCTTAAACCCCTGTATTATGATTTGGGATGTAATATGCTGGCAGAGTTGGCTAGATTTAGACCTCTTGCTTTCTGGCGAAGATTATGGACAACCCCGGAGCTGACACACTATGCAAGTGCGCTTAAAGACGTCAGAGATGCAGACACATCACATAAGATCATTTGGCTGCAAAAGATAAAATGTTCCCTTGTACACATGGGCATGTCCCACTTATGGGAAGATCCGGGTGGTCACTTGTTCCCCTCCAAACAAGTTTTTAAAGAGGTTTATTGGACCATGGTTAAAGATAACAACATGCGATCCACTAGTAACCAAGCACTGACCAGCACTTTCTTCGAACACAAGCCTGAGCCCATGTTTGAAATTTTTGGGGATTATATTACCAGGCCTGGCGATAGGAAACTATTTTATCAGTTTAGAGTAGGTATTTTTCCAACTAGATTTTTTACTGCTAAATGGAAAAATACCCCAGATAGTAAATGTGTATTCTGCCAGGACAAGGATGAAATGATACCACACATATTATTTGTATGCTTTGCCTATAATGTGCCACGAAGTAAGTGGTTAAAACCAGTTTGTCTTAACATGGGCACTAGGTCATGTGCAACTGCTCTTAGACTATTGAAGACCAGCGCCCAAGAGCCTATTGTGATAGCCTTAGCGAAATTTCTGAGCTGGATGTGGAGAATACGGTCCAATTTCTTAAAAAGATCAACAGCTGCTATAGACCAGTTTTAAGTTAATGTTGCTGCTATTGTTGTTGGGTTATTTTTGAGTATGATGCACAAATGACATGAACAAATCTAAACTACTTCTGGCGCTAGTGATATATAACTTGAACAATCGACTTCCCTAATGAATTAAATGTGTATTTTTAATGATTGTTTTTATCATGTTATTACAATTCATGTGCTGCTATCTACTCTGATGTACCATGTTTTATTATCTTAGTGATCATGTTTTTACTCAAGATTTTCTTTTATTGTGTTATTGTAATTTTTTATGTGTCTTTTATGATCAGAACGGTCGAAATAAAGACTGAATTTAATTGAATATATATATATATATATATATCTGTTACACACCACATAGAGGCCCAATACTGGAGTTAAAGGCATTTATTCACAGGCTCAGCAGCGCGTTCACTTCCCCATTTCCTTACGCGTTTCGGCGTCAGTTGCCTTGCTCACAGGTGGGGACCATTGAATGAATAATTCCATGCGTGCCTTTTGAATCAAATAGTCACATGGCCGGCACTTGCAAAATACAATTCAAAAGCCTGTTGCACAGAACTTTTAAAAAATCGTAACATACAAAAACATTCTAAGATTCTGTGCAACAGGCTTTTGACTACCAGTGAAATGCACCATGGGAATTGTATTTTGCAAGTGCCGGCCATGTGACTATTTGATTCAAAAGGCACGCATGGAATTATGGTTATTTGATGGGCTGCTCCGTGCCCATTTACAGAGGCCGCCCTGAAGGGTCAGGGCTCCTATGCTCGGAGGCTGTTTGTTTGGATATATATATATATATATATATATATATATATATATATATATATATATATATATTCATATTCAAAGGAATTCTGCCTGTTACGCCGTACTCCTGCCTGTAAATCGTCGGTGCCAGCCGTGGCGGCAGAAGCCGCATATGTCGAGGAAATCCAAATCCCGGTCGGGAAGGAAGCGGCACACCCGTTTCAGCCAAGGAAGTTTATTGAAGCAATAACAACACGTTTCAGCCGCACAGGCCTTTTTCGAGTTAACAAACACTCGTCGTAGGCGCCATTAAATACAGCGCTTGTATACATGGAAATAAAGAAAATACTATGTCTCATAAACGTTGCCAAAAATACAAAAATAGAAAAATCTGAATAATTTCAGAGGCCACATATCACTAGTACCACCTTGTATATACATTATAATAGCATAATTTTGCATCGCACGTGGATCTTTAAATAAAGTATTGAACACGGCGTTCGCTGCCACCATAAAACAATGACGCGCGTGTAAGTCATTCATAAACATGAAAGAAAGACCTTGGATGAAACTGGTTAACAGAATACGTGCAATTACGCGATCGTAGTTACATTGTATCCCAGATTGTAGCGAGGCGGATCCTAATACATGCTCTTCGATGTATGCGATATGATTGAGAAGGCCAAATTTATTATAGTTGCAATCAGTCCTATTCTACGAGATTCATCTGAATATAATCATTCGGCCATCACACCCCCAAGGTTTAGGAACACTGGTGGCAGCATAGACTTAATGAATAGTGATGCGATGAAAATGCTAATTGGTATGTTTCTATGAATATCACGAGTAACATGCATTTTTGAACAATAAATGCAGATACATAAAGTACCAAGGCTTACAAGAATATTGGTAATGCTGCAGCATATCCATGTATATTATATGCGCCTAATTTTAAAATGGACGGCCCTACGACTTGTGTTGGGGATGATAAGCTATGTGTGACTAAAATACCATCGTAAATAAATTGAAGTGAAAAAGGTGTAAATCAAAAATATATATATATGTGCATATAGTGCTCAGTATGTTAATGTCTCCTCACCCAGATAAAATAAGAACAATTGCCGTATGGGTTGCGTCAGTGATCCTACGATTCAGGTGATGCTCCCTAATTGAGTACACATATTGCTGTAAAAATATACCTATTGCGTAAGCAATCAGACTCAGGCAAGTGCCCCTAATAAGATTAGAGATCGCTGACAGCCTCTTTACAAAACGGCAAAGAAACGTACATTATACAAACAACCATGTGAACATGTGATCAAAGTGCATCCTCTATTCATACTAAAATAAAAAGAAGAATTTCAAAAATATCACACTATACAGTTTAAAATAATGTATGATTAGGAATGTTGGGAGAACAGGGGGATATATGACTATACCCCAGTGTGAGTGGCTAGCTCCTCTTCCCTATTAAGGCCAAAAGGCATTCGGGTATTGAGGTCAATGATGTACCGGGATTCAAGGATCCGCAGTTGTTTCTCTCTGTCACCGCCTCTAATATGTTTATAGACCCTATCAAGTCCTACATATGTCAGTAGTTTGTTATTGCTTTTGTGGACATTGTAGAAGTGCCTTGCTACTGGATAATTAAAATCCAGGTTGGTAATGGCCCTTAGATGTTCAAGTATCCGTTTCTTCACAGGGAGTTTGGTACTCCCTATGTAATGGAGACCACACGGACACTCTAATGCGTAAACCACGTGGTCAGTCGTGGAAGTGATAAATTTGGAAATGGTTTTCTCTTTGCCATTGTAAGTTTTATACGTTTTACAACTTACACTGTTAATGCAGGCCTTGCAGGCCTGGCACTTATGAAATCCTTTACTTGATTGAGGTGGTCAAAAAAAATTCTGGTACAATAAGACATCCAACGATACAAACATGGACAACTCTATCTTCCTTGGCTGAAACGGGTGTGCAGCTTCCTTCCCGACCGGGATTTGGATTTCCTCGATATATATATATACGTCCATGCTTGCATGATGTACTAAATAAATTCACTTTACTGGTTAAAAAACCTACCTGTGGATCGTTCTTTCTCCGTGCTGTGGGATCCTTGCTGAGAGCAGTGTGGAGTCCGTTTTTGCAATATATATATATATATATATATATATTCACTGAAAAAACCGTAGGTTTCAGGCACGTTATAGTTACAAATTAGCATTTAAAAAACCTTTGAAATTCACTGAAAAAACCATAGGTTTCAGACACGTTATAGTTAGAAATTAGCATTTAAAAACCTTTGAAATTCACTGAAAAAACCATAGGTTTTAGGGACAGTTATAGTTACAAATTAGCATTTAAAAAGCCTTTGAAATTCACTGAAAAAACCATAGGTTTTAGGGACAGTTATAGTTAGTTGGACATTTCACTCGTACAAAACCCGTGAAATTCCCCCGTTATAGTTAGTTCAGCTAACTATAACTCGCGCCCCGCAATGCACTGCTGATGACGTCACATATTACATCACTCATGACATGGTCAGTGACATCACTGATGACATCACTGATGACATCTCAAATGACATCACTGATGACATCATCCAGTGACTGTGTGTTTCTGTAAAGTTTAAATATTTTTAATATATATAGGAAAAGACGTATTGAAGAATGAGTGGGTGTGTAAGTGTCTGTATGGATGATTTAGTAGGTGCGTGACTGACTCTATAAGTGAGTGATTTAACGTATCTTACTGAATGCATGGGTTAGTGACTAAACTGGGTGAATGTCTGTATCCATCTGTCTGTTGCTGTGTAAGTGGCTGCATGGGTTTGTGAATAGCTACATGAGTGTCTATATGAGTTATTGATTGGTTGTCTGAGTATCTGTATGGGTGCCTGAGTGTTTGTGTGGGTGGGGTGTGTGCGCCTCTGTGCATAGATGTGTGAGTGGGTGATTCACTGGGTGGATGGTTTCAAGAGTGCATCTGTGATAGACTGTATGGGTGGGTAAGTGTGTGTAAGAGTGTGTTAGTGAGTGAATGTATGTCCCAGTGGTACATGTGTGAGTAACTACATATGTGAAAGCCAGTATATATGTGTGTTGGAGTATATAAATAGCTATAACCGAGAGTGAGTGATTGTGATAGTGGCTGTATGGATGAGTGTGTGCTTGTATCAGTGATTGTATAAGAGCGTAACAATGTGCTAGTATTTGTATGATTAAGTGAGCTGGTGTGTGTATAACTGTATAGGTGAGTAAATGGCAGTGTGTTTAATTATTTGCATGACTGACTAGGTGTGTGAGTACCTCTTTGGATGAGTGGCGGTGTTTGAGTGTCTATATAGGAGTAAGAGTGCATATGATAGTCCTGTACTGAGTGACCATAAGTATGAGTGACTGTACGGGTGAGTGAGTGGATGTGTGTGTGTAGACCTAAGAATCAGTGAGTGGGTATGTAGTTATTGGTGTTGGAGTGTCTATAGTTTTGCGAATGGCAGTCTGTAATTTAGATTGGGTGTATCAAAGGTTATATTAGGGTCTGAGGAGCTGCATCAGATTATCACGTGGATGATGTCATCAGTGATGTCATTTGAGATGTCATCAGTGATGTCATCAGTGATGTCACTGACCATGTCATGAGTGATGTAATATGTGACGTCATCAGCAGTGCATTGCGGGGCGCGAGTTATAGTTAGCTGAACTAACTATAACGGGGGAATTTCACGGGTTTTGTACGAGTGAAATGTCCAACTAACTATAACTGTCCCTAAAACCTATGGTTTTTTCAGTGAATTTCAAAGGTTTTTTAAATGCTAATTTGTAACTATAACATATCTGAAACCTATGGTTTTTTCAGTGAATTTCAAAGGTTTTTTAAATGCTAATTTGTAACTATAACTGTCCCTAAAACCTATGGTTTTTTCAGTGAATTTCAAAGGTTTTTTAAATGCTAATTTCTAACTATAACGTGTCTGAAACCTATGGTTTTTTCAGTGAATTTCAAAGGTTTTTTAAATGCTAATTTGTAACTATAACGTGCCTGAAACCTACGGTTTTTTCAGTGAATTTCAAAGGTTTTTTAAATGTATTAATTTTTATATTATTTTTTTCATACTGATTTACTACATTTTTAGAAACAATTTCTTTTACATATTTTATTTTTTAAATTACATTGTAATTACATTATACATTACATTACAAAAATACTTTCTCAGAATGAATTACTTTAGTTTAAATACTTAGCACATAGGCAATAGACTTTTAAGTACAGTAGTTACAGTTGTTGCAATGGGCAACACATTTTCAAACACAATGCAACATTCAGCTCAATGTGAATTTCTAGTTAAATGCAATTAGTTACTTTATGGATTACTTTTCTAACCACAGGACTGGATCCTAGATTCAGTCCTGGGACATCTCCTGTAAACAGTTGAGTAAAAGCGTTTTGGTTACAGTCGTGATTTTTAAGGAATATTATTGTATTTTAAAAGTTGACACTTAGAAACTTTTCCTCATAGAATCACCAATGTTATCCTATGGAAGGAAATTCACTTAGCAGGTAAAAACTGTTATCGTTACTTTTTCTTACTCAGTGTTGGATCCTGGATCCAGCACTGGTGCATCTCCTGTAAACAGTTGAAAAAATGCGTTTAAGTCATACAGGCGATTTTTAAGGAATATTTGTAGTTTGTAAAAATCGACACTTTGAAACTTTTCTGCTGAAAACCAGACAATGGATTCCTATGGAAGAAAAGATAAGTTACTGGTAAGTACGGTTAAAATTACTTTTCAGGGTCAGTGCTGGGCTAAAAGATGCAGCACTGGGTTCTCTCCTGATAACAGGTGAGTAAATCGGAATTCGTATTTCGGCTGATTTTAGAGGAATATTTGTATGTTTAAAAAATCAACACTTAGAAGAATTTCCAAGTGAAACCAGTCAATGTTAGCCTATGGAAGGAAATTCAAGTTACTGGTAAGTACGGTTAAAATTACTTTTCAGGACCAGTACTGGGCTGAAAGATACAGCACTGAGGTCTCTCCTGATAACAGGTGAGTAAATCGGAATTCGTATTTCGGCTGATTTTAGAGGAATATTTGTATGTTTCAAAAATCAACACTTAGAAGAATTTCCAAGTGAAACCAGTCAATGTTAGCCTATGGAAGGAAATTCAAGTTACTGGTAAGTACGGTTAAAATTACTTTTCAGGACCAGTACTGGGCTGAAAGATACAGCACTGAGGTCTCTCCTTATAACAGGTGAGTAAATCGGAATTCGTATTTCGGCTGATTTTAGAGGAATATTTGTATGTTTCAAAAATCAACACTTAGAAACTTTTTCAGCAAAAAGCAGGCAATGATATCCTATGGAAGGAAATTCAAGTTACTGGTAAGTACGGTTAAAATTACTTTTGAGGATCAGTACTGGGCTGAAAGATGCAGCACTGAGGTCTCTCCTGATAACAGGTGAGTAAATCGGAATTCGTATTTCGGCTGATTTTAGAGGAATATTTTAAAGTTCCAAAACTCCACACTTAGAAGAATTTCCAAGTGAAACCAGTCAATGTTAGCCTATGGAAGGAAATTCAAGTTACTGGTAAGTACGGTTAAAATTACTTTTCAGGACCAGTACTGGGCTGAAAGATACAGCACTGAGGTCTCTCCTTATAACAGGTGAGTAAATCGGAATTCGTATTTCGGCTGATTTTAGAGGAATATTTGTATGTTTCAAAAATCAACACTTAGAAACTTTTTCAGCAAAAAGCAGGCAATTATATCCTATGGAAGGAAATTCAAGTTACTGGTAAGTACGGTTAAAATTACTTTTGAGGATCAGTACTGGGCTGAAAGATGCAGCACTGAGGTCTCTCCTGATAACAGGTGAGTAAATCGGAATTCGTATTTCGGCTGATTTTAGAGGAATATTTTAAAGTTCCAAAACTCCACACTTAGAAGAATTTCCAAGTGAAACCAGTCAATGTTAGCCTATGGAAGGAAATTCAAGTTACTGGTAAGTACGGTTAAAATTACTTTTCAGGACCAGTACTGGGCTGAAAGATACAGCACTGAGGTCTCTCCTGATAACAGGTGAGTAAATCGGAATTCGTATTTCGGCTGATTTTAGAGGAATATTTTAAAGTTCCAAAACTCCACACTTAGAAGAATTTCCAAGTGAAACCAGTCAATGTTAGCCTATGGAAGGAAATTCAAGTTACTGGTAAGTACGGTTAAAATTACTTTTCAGGATTAGTACTGGGCTGAAAGATGCAGCACTGAGGTCTCTCCTGATAACAGGTGAGTAAATCAGAATTCGTATTTCGGCTGATTTTAGAGGAATATTTGCACAATGGTGAAGGGAGGGGCGGGGCCTGAGGTGACATCTGTGCAAACGCGCCCCGTGGCGCGTTTTAAGTAGGGGGATTAAGTCCCCTTGAATCATGAGGGTCCCTACGGGCCAACTAGCCCACCAGGAACCTCCAGTATGCGCCAGGGGCTGCGTTGCAGAGACATGTACAGAGGCCACACCCTTTTTACACCTCTCTGCAACGCAGCTCTGTGGCGCTTTCTGGACGTACCTGTTGGGCTAGTTGGCCCCAGGGACCCTCAGGATTGAAGGGGATTTAATTCCCATCTTAAAACGCGCCACGGGGCCTGTTTGCACACATGTCACCTGAAGCCCCGCCCCTCCCTTCACCACTGTGCAAACGCGCCCTGTGGCGCGTTTTAAGTCGGGGATTAACTCCCCTTGAATCCTGAGGGTCCCTGGGTGCAACTAGCCCACCATATACCTCCAAAAGCGCCACAGAGCTGCGTTGCAGAGAGGTGTAAAAGGGGCGTGGCCTCTGTACACCTCTCTGCAAGGCAGCCCCTGGCGCATACTGGAGGTTCCTGGTGGGCTAGTTGGCCCCAGGGACCCCCAGTATTCAAGGGGAATTCGTTCCCCTCTGCAAACGCGCCAGGGGCGCGTTTGAAGAGTGGTGAAGGAAGGGGCGGGGCCTGCGGGCCCGATCGTTTTTTTTCCCTGAAGGGGGGCTGTGTGGCCCCCCTTCCTTTTCCTATTTTTAGGCCCTGGGGACCCCATCCCCCAGGGCCTTACCCCTTTTTTTTTAATTAAAATTAAAAAAAACGGGAAGGGGGCCGCGTGGCCCCCTTCCCTGGGCCTGTATTGGCCCCGGGACCCCATCCCCGGGGCATGGCCTCTTTTTTTATTTGGAGGGGGCTGCGTGGCCCCCTCCTCAGGCCATTTAAGGCCCCGGGGACCCCATCCCCGGGGCCGGCCTAGCACTTTTTTTTTTTTTTCCTTTTTTTTCCTTTGGGGAGGGGGCTGCGTGGCCCCCTCCGTGGCCACTTATGGCCCCGGGGACCCCATCCCCGGGGCCTGGCCTCTTGTTGGGGACTGTGGGGGGTCCCCAAACCCCCACAGTCCCGCCGGCTCCCCGTGTCCTACGGGAGCCGGCATTGCTTTACACATGGGGAGCAGCTAACATGCTGCTCCCCATGTGGAAAGCAATCAGCTTTGGATATTGGAAGAGAGAGCAGGTTTCCTGCTCTCTCTTCCAATATCCAAAGCAGTTTGCAATGACAGGACGGGAGCCGCGAGGCTCCCGTCCTGTCATTGCAAACAGCAGTGTCCCGGGGGTAGGTACCCCGGGACACTGCAGGAGCCGGCCCTGGGGGGTGGCGGTCCCCAGGGTCACCACAGGCTCCAGGAGGGGGGCCGCGCGGCCCCCCTCCTTACATTTTGAAAGCCCCGGGAGGTGGTGGTCCACGGGGCTTGGGGGTCCAAAACGGACCCCCATTGTAATTTTTCTTAGTGCCCCGGGAGGTGGTGGTCCCCGGGGCGTGTGGGGGGGCAGGAGCCCCCCCACACAGGTTAATCAAAAATAAAAAAAGAAGCCCCGGGGAGGTGGCGGTCCCCGGGGCTGCGGGAGGGCTCAGAGCCCTCCCGCACCATTACACATAAAGCCCCGGGGGTGGTGGTCCCCGGGGCTTGGGGGGCCCTTAGAGGCCCCCACACATAAAATTAACCCCCCCAGCATGCCCCCGGGACTTGGCCCACCCGGGGGCCATTAACTATCGAGCGCGGGAGACCGCGCTCGATTTTTTCGGCAGGATTTGCGCACCCTGAGCGCATCCTGCCGATTTAAAAAAAAAAAAAATTTTTTGCCCAGGGGGTCCTTGTGGGACCCCCTGAGCAAACCTAGGGGGTCAGGGTGTTTCTACCCTGCCCCCTTTGTGCGCTTTGCGCACTTGTTTCTGTCCCTCGGTTCTACCGAGGGACAAAATGGCTGCCAACATTTCCTGAATCGGAATGTTGACAGCCAGCTGACAGCCAATTAACATGCAGCTCGTGATCGGGACGGTGCGCGCAGGGTGCGCTGAGGGTACGCGGACCCTACTCGGCCATAGATATCACTATCTTTTTACTTTTGATTTTCTCAGCAACTACTGAACGGATTTACACCATTTAACAAAAGGGTTCTTTCTGAACCAAGAACTACCTCTTTGCCAAATTTGGTGTAATTCCGTTCAGCAGTTCGGGCTGTAGCCATGTCTAAAGTTTCCTATGGAAAATTGCATGGGGAAAACGCGTTTTGGGACCCCCTTTTTCTCGGCCCCGCTTGACGAATCCCTCCGAGACTTTCAGGGTAGGAGCGGACCGGAGCGCCCCACAAAGTTTGAAAATTTTGCGAAGATACGTCAACCGGCAAGAGAGTTATTTCAAATATAATGTCGCGGATTTCCTATGGATAATAGGTTGTAACTATAACTATCTACTGGCGACCGCCAGTAGATAATATATATATATATATATATATATATATATATATATATATATATATATATATATATATATATATATATATATATATATTGCAAAAGCTTCTGACCCAAAGTCCACAACAGGAAGGAACGGCACTCCGCAGGGCTTGCTTCAATCAAAATGTGGTTTATTCCATCAAAGTTACAAATCGGTAAAAGAGCGTCTACGCGTTTCGGCGCGAAGCCTTTCTCGCGATGCTGACTCACAGTTACCGGGCATTATTTAATCTAGCAGACATAACTAAACATAGAATAGGGATACGCGCGCATCTCAGTAATTACTGTGCACATAATGGCGGCCATATTTTAACATGTTATTTAGGTCAGAAAGAACGTCAAAATTGTCACAATTAGTGTTAAAAGAATACATCAAAATATGAAATAATAACAATTTGTTACGTCACATACAATCACAACTAATAACCTTAAATTTGATATTAGTGAGTGAAAAAACAAAAAGAGGCAATTTCTATAGATACTGATGCCTTCTATCACATCTCATGCCCTATTGGGCAGTTTTAACAAACCCATATAAGTCTCTGGCTATATTTGATACTGTGTAGCTACTTGACATCTTGCAAATGCTCAAAAAATAATAATGACAAACCTACCCCATTGGGTCTAATAGTATTCAGTTGCAGTGAAAATTCTGCCCTTCCGTCAAATTTAAACATGTTATGCAAGATGTACTGTAGCTTAAAATTCAACTATACACATTATACCTTGACTACAACAGGGAAAGAAAAACTGATCACATAAACATTTGTGAAAAAAATATAAAAGAAAAAGAAAAGATATCTCAGTTCTTTTGCGTCACACTCATTGAACTGGAAATCCACACTCCAATGAGACATTCACTTCTGACCAGGGCCTGGAAAATAAGAAATACAAAAAGATATGTATAAGTCCAAGCATAATGTTAGCTCATACTCCTCTATGTACATATTTCCCCTCTCCACTTGCAACTGCAAAGGTTAAAAACATTAAAATACTTATAGAGACAGGTTGAGTTATTGCTGTTCCTACAGGTAGGTATACATCTCTTCATCGACATTTAGGCCAACATGTTCTCTCGTATTCAATCTGAGAATATATCTGCACTCCAACTTCCTGAGTGCTCTCTCTCTATCACCCCCTCTTGGAGATTTCTCTATCTGGTCAATCACTGTATACCGCAAAAGGTTGGAATTACAATCATGATGCTGTTTAAAATGCCTTGCCACAGGATAGGACTCTTTTATGCACTTGCAGTATAGTGCTGCCTACATATTTTTTGTCACAAGGGCAAATTAGTACGTACACCACAAATTCAGATTTGCAATTAAGGGATTTGTTTATAGTTATCTTTTCTCCTAAATCTGTGTAAAGTGTTGTGGCATTCATACCCTGTATGCACGCCTTACACTTGCTACATATATATATATATATCATTCTCCAGACAGCCTCTCCTTGGTTGCCAATAGATGAAGCGCACTCACAGGAACTTTTCAGAATTTTATTTTCAGCCACAAATCACTGACAGACGTGTTTCTACACAATGCCTTCCGCAATGTCAGCGCGTCCGAGCACCATTCACATATAAATAACAATCAAATTAATTCGTCTGGCAGCAATTTGACGGAAATGGAAAACAGACGTATCGTCTTCAACATCAATTTGTTGGTGGCGGTCATCTTAACACTTGCAATTATTAAAGCAATTTGTGTGTAAACGCTAGATGTTTCTCATGTATCACAGCTTGGACACATAGGAAAAGGAGAGTAATGTGTCTCAAATCATGATATCATGAATTCATCAATGTATGCAGATGAAAGGGTACTTTTACAAAATTATTATTCCCTGGATGGGCATTCAGAAATGGACATTTCCACACAGACAATTTCGACACTTAAATACAAAGCTTCAATTCTAACATGCGTTTGTGCCTCATATAGCATGAATTTACATAATTCAACATAATGAACTCTATTCCGTCACCTAGGAAAGAATGGATTACAATAATTTCCTAATCCCAATCCGCTGTCATGTCAAATCAAAGTAGTCCCCAAACCAAAAACGTCTCTGTTATACCTTATTCTTTCCGGTAATCAACCTAAAACTCATAAAGAAAAAAATATATGAAGAAAACAATACATAATATATACAATTCTAATTCATGATGTTCACCATTTTATCTCATGTTTCCAGGGGTGATCCAGTCACACATAGAATTAACATATGTCACTAATTACCCCACTTTTCCCCTATTTTTCTAGAAATTTGCGAAAAATCTCATATTTACATAACTAACCCTCAATAACATATAAAGTGAAAAAAACCCTAAGTGATTTACAGGTGTAATGTTTCTGCAGTCTACCTCCTGCATGTAAGGTATAACTCAAAGCTTCTACTCCTCTCAACAGGGGGAAACGAGTCTCACTCTCTCTGGATCATTTCAACCTATGAGTCTTCGTTGTTTAATCCCTCTGGAGCCTTGGTTTCTATCTCTACTATATATCGTGACTCCAGGATACATATATATATATATCAAGGGATTGATAAACCCAGGACCACCACGACAACGAACCATGCTTGAGGCTGCTGTTCCGGCAGTCCGTGACTTCACGGGGAGGCAAGTGTGATTTCTGCTTGCCACACGGCCCGGCTGATTCTACGTTGGGGTTGGGGCGTTGGGGACCGGAGGGAACTCTTGGCACTATCATAGCGTGACCATCAGCCGCTACACGGCGCCCCCCCAATTTTTACCTGGCACACAACAGCGCCCACTTGGGAAAACAGTGTCCTGCTTTACACACATTCCGTGTTGCATACTGGGAACTGTAGTCTCCTATTTGACTACATTTAGCCCAGCACAGCAGGTGCAGCTGATCACCCGTCATTGGGAGCGCCGAGGGAGTTTAAAAGGAGGGGGAAGTTGGTCACGAGGTTTCCAGCAGCACTGAAGAAGGCTACAAATGCCGAAATGCATCTGCACGCTGTACCTGTGAATAAAGAGATTCCCAAAGGCTATCCCCGCTGTGTCCTTGAGCTGTTTCCTTTGGAGGGGCTGTATTTTGGATGTTTCTCGCGGCTGCCAACAACGCGATACAAGGACCCGCCCTCCAAAGTGTCCTGGGACTGTTGGCAATTGGCTGTTTGTGTTATCAAGGGATTGATAAACCCAGGACCACCACGACAACGAACCATGCTTGAGGCTGCTGTTCCGGCAGTCCGTGACTTCACGGGGAGGCAAGTGTGATTTCTGCTTGCCACACGGCCCGGCTGATTCTACGTTGGGGTTGGGGCGTTGGGGACCGGAGAAAACTCTTGGCACTATCATAGCGTGACCATCAGCCGCTACACGGCGCCCCCCCAAATTTTACCTGGCACACAACAGCGCCCACTTGGGAAAACAATGTCCTGCTTTACACACATTCCGTGTTGCATACTGGGAACTGTAGTCTCCTATTTGACTACATTTAGCCCAGCGCAGCAGGTGCAGCTGATCACCCGTCATTGGGAGCGCCGAGGGAGTTTAAAAGGAGGGGAAGTTGGTCACGAGGTTTCCAGCAGCACTGAAGAAGGCTACAAATGCCGAAATGCATCTGCACGCTGTACCTGTGAATAAAGAGATTCCCAAAGGCTATCCCCGCTGTGTCCTTGAGCTGTTTACTTTGGAGGGGCTGTATTTTGGATGTTTCTCGCTGCTGCCAACAACGCGATACAAGGACCCGCCCTACAAAGTGTCCTGGGACTGTTGGCAATTGACTGTTTGTGTTATCAAGGGATTGATAAACCCAGGACCACCACGACAACGAACCATGCTTGAGGCTGCTGTTCCGGCAGTCCGTGACTTCACGGGTAGGCAAGTGTGATTTCTGCTTGCCACACGGCCCGGCTGATTCTACATTGGGGTTGGGGCGTTGGGGACCGGAGGGAACTCTTGGCACTATCATAGCGTGACCATCAGCCGCTACACGGCGCCCCCCCAAATTTTACCTGGCACACAACAGCGCCCACTTGGGAAAACAGTGTCCTGCTTTACACACATTCTGTGTTGCATACTGGGAACTGTAGTCTCCTATTTGACTACATTTAGCCCAGCGCAGCAGGTGCAGCTGATCACCCGTCATTGGGAGTGCGAGGCAGTTTAAAAGGAGGGGGAAGTTGGTCACGAGGTTTCCAGCAGCACTGAAGAAGGCTACAAATGCCGAAATGCATCTGCACGCTGTACCTGTGAATAAAGAGATTCCCAAAGGCTATCCCCGCTGTGTCCTTGAGCTGTTTCCTTTGGAGGGGCTGTATTTTGGATATATATATATATATATATATATATATATATATATATATATATATATATATCGAAACCGGATAACTTCACCAGGAAGGAATCTGAGGGACACAGCGGGGGTTTCAAGAGGTAGCTTTATTGCCTGGCATGACGCGTTTCGGTGAGTATACCTTTTTCAAATGCCTTAACACTAGGCTGTAGCTCCCAAAGCAGATTTAAATTGGTTACTTGATCCCCATTGGTGGCAGGTCAGCAGGGCAGTTTTTTGTGTGACGATTGGCTACAGCTCACATCGGTGAACTGCAACACCCAGCATGCACCATAACGGCTTGCTCGGCACAATGTCCTCAAACGGTCCAAAAAATGCTTCAATAAGCGCTGAAGATTATGACTTGCAAAATCTGGGTTGGTGCACATGTAGATGCAAGTATAGTGTTTGGCAATATTTCTCCTCCTTGGCCCCCAGATGCCCAGCCACATCAGTCCAAGTTCTGCTGAACCGGAGACAGGAGTATAGTGCCTTCCATCTCTCCGTGCAATCACGGACCGCAATTCCGCAGCAGTCCAATGCAATCCTTGGATGTGGCGGTCTCGGAGCAACCAATCCCTTGGTACACCTTCGATTTTGCCCATGAGTCTCCGGACACTTGGTGGACGGGTCACCTCTTAGCGCAGCAGGGGCTAGTACGCAACTATATCAAAGCAGGATAACTTCACCAGGAAGGAATCTGAGGGACACAGCGGGGGTTTCAAGAGGTAGCTTTATTGCCTGGCATGACGCGTTTCGGTGAGTATACCTTTTTCAAATGCCTTAACACTAGGCTGTAGCTCCCAAAGCAGATTTAAATTGGTTACTTGATCCCCATTGGTGGCAGATCAACAGGGCTGTTTTTGTGTGACGATTGGCTACAGCTCACATCGGTGAACTGCAACACCCAGCATGCACCATAATGGCTTGCTCGGCACAATGTCCTCAAATGGTCCAAAAAATGCTTCAATAAGTGCTGAAGATTATGACTTGCAAAATCTGGGTTGGTGCGCATGTAGATGCAAGTCGAGTGTTTGGCAATATTTCTCCTTCTTGGCCCCCAGACGCCCAGCCACATCAGTCCAAGTTCTGCTGAACCGGAGACAGGAGTATAGTGCCTTCCATCTCTCCGTGCAATCACGGACCGCAATTCCGCAGCAGTCCAATGCAATCCTTGGATGTGGCGTCTTGGAGCAACCAATCCCTTGGTACACCTTCGATTTTGCCCATGAGTCTCCAGACACTTGGTGGACGTGTCACCTCTTAGCGCACCAGGGGCTAGTACGCAACTATATTGAAACAGGATAACTTCACCAGGAAGGAATCTGAGGGACACAGCAGGGGTTTCAAGAGGTAGCTTTATTGCCTGGCATGACGCGTTTCGGTGAGTATACCTTTTTCAAATGCCTTAACACTAGGCTGTAGCTCCCAAAGCAGATTTAAATTGGTTACTTGATCCGCATTGGTGGCAGGTCAGCAGTGCCGTTTTTTGTGTCATGATTGGCTACAGCTCACATCGGTGAACTGCAACACCCAGCATGCACCATAACGGCTTGCTCAGCACAATGTCCTCAAACGGTCCAAAAAATGCTTCAATAAGCGCAGAAGATTATGACTTGCAAAATCTGGGTTGGTGCGCATGTAGATGCAAGTCGAGTGTTTGGCAATATTTCTCCTCCTTGGCCCCCAGACGCCCAGCCACATCAGTCCAAGTTCTGCTGAACCGGAGACAGGAGTATAGTGCCTTCCATCTCTCCGTGCAATCACGGACCGCAATTCCGCAGCAGTCCAATGCAATCCTTGGATGTGGCGGTCTCGGAGCAACCAATCCCTTGGTACACTTTCGATTTTGCCCATGAGTCTCCGGACACTTGGTGGACGGGTCACCTCTTAGCGCACCAGGGGCTAGTATGCAACTATATCGAAACAGGATAACTTCACCAGGAGGGAATCTGAGGGACACAGCGGGGGTTTCAAGAGGTAGCTTTATTGCCTGGCATGACGCGTTTCGGTGAGTATACCTTTTTCAAATGCCTTAACACTAGGCTGTAGCTCCCAAAGCAGATTTAAATTGGTTACAGATTTAAATTGGTTACATGGTCACTGACCATGTCATCAGTGATGTTATATGTGACGTCATCAGCAGTGCATTGCGGGGGAGCGCAAGTTATAGTTAGCTCAACTAACTATAACGGCCGAATTTCTTTGGTTTTGTACAAGTGAAATGTCCAACAAACTATAACGTCCCTGAAACCTGAGGTTTTTCCAGTGAATTTCTAAGGTTTTTAAAATGCTAATTTCTAACTATAACGTCCCTGAAACCTATGGTTTTTTCAGTGAATTTGAAAGGTTTTTTAAATGCTAATTTCTAACTATAACGTCCCTGAAACCTATGTTTTTTTCAGTGAATTTCAAAGGTTTTTTAAATGCTAATTTCTAACTATAACGTCCCTGAAACCTATGGTTTTTTCAGTGAATATCAAGGATTTTTAAATGAAAATTTCTAACTATAATGTCCCTGAAACCTCTGTTTTTTTCAGTGAATTTCTAAGGTTTTTTTAAATCCCTAACTATAACTTCCTTGAAATCTCTGGTTTTTTCAGTGAATTTCTAAGGTTTTTTAAATGCTAATTTCTAACTATGCCTACATAGGTAGGACATGTGCAGAAAGAGGAAGAAAGGCGCAGAAAGAAGCAAAAGAAGTGCAGAAAGAGGCACGAGAGGTGCAGAAAGAAGCAAGAGAAATGCAGAAAGAGGCAACAGAAGTCCAGAGAGAGGAAGAAAGGTGCAGAAAGAAGCAAGAGATGTGCAGAAAGAACCAACAGAGGTGCAGAAAGAGGCCTACTTTGACTGTACCTTCAACAGACTCATACAAAGTAGCCTAATCACTAATCCGTCTCCCAAGATGTCTTAAACCTCACTTTTCTCTTGAAGGTTCATTATTTATCGACTGCTCAGAATGTTAGGCCTACCAAATATAAAACAGCATATCACTGTTGTAAGTCTGACCAAGTTTGTGAAGGTATGCATGCGTGTGTCTCTGCTTTTACCTAGTGACACGTTACATAAAAATAAACATACAAATACTTGAATACCTGTGTTTTAAACAGCATACTCTGTAAATTTGTGTACAAAAAGGTAGAAGCAAGAGAAGTGCAGAAAGAAGCAACAGATGTGCAGAAAGAAGCAAGAGGGGTACAGAAAAAAGCAAGAGAGATGCAGAAAGAAGCAAGAGAAGTGCACAAAGAACCAACGGAGGTGCAGAAAGAGGCAAGAGGGGTGCAGAAAGAGGAAAGAGAAGTGCAGAAAGAGGCAAGAGAGATGCACAAAAAGGGAAGAAGGGTGCAGAAAGAGGGAAGAGGGGGGCAGAAAGAAACAAGAGAAGTGCAGAATAAAGCAACAGTGGTGCAGAAAGAGGCAAGAGGGGTGCAGAAAGAGGCAACAGAGGTGCAGAAGGAGGCAAGAGAACTGCACAAAGAGGCAAGACAGTTGCAGAAACAGACAAAAGAGGTGCAGAAATAGGGAACGGGGTGCAGACAGAGGCAAGAGAATTGCAGAAAGGGGGAAGAGGGGTGCAGAAAGATGCAAGAGTGGTGCAGAAAGAAGCAAGAGCAGTGCATAAAGAAGCAACAGAGGTGCAGAAAGAGGCAAGTGGGGTGCAGAAAGAGGGCTAAGAAGTACAGAAAGAAGCAAAAGAGGTGCAGAAAGAGTCAAGAGGGGTGCAGAAAGAGGCAAGAGCAGTGCAGAAAGAACCAAGAGATGTGCAGAAAGAGGCAAGAGATGTGCAGAAAAAGGGAAGAAGGGTGCAGAAAGAAGCAAGAAAAGTGCAGAAAGATGCAAGTGAGGTGCAGAAGGAGGCAAGAGAACTGCAGAAAGAGGCAAGAGAGTTGCAGAAACAGGCAAAATGGGTGCAGAAAGAGGGAACAGGTGTGCAGACAGAGGCAAGAGTGGTGCAGAAAGAGGGAAGAGGGGTACAGAAACAGGCAAGAGGGATGCAAACATTTGCAACAGAGGTGCAGAAAGAAGAAAGAGCAGTGAAGAAAGAACCAACAGAGGTGCAGAAAGAGGCACAAGGGGTACAGAAAAAGGCAAGAAAAGTGCAGAAAGAAGCAAAAGAGATGCAGAAAGAGGCAAGAGAACTGCGGATAAAGGCAAGAAATGTGCAGAAAGAGGCAGGAGAGTTGCACAAAGAGGCAAAAGGGGTACAGAAAGAGGCCGGAGGGGTGCAGAAAGAAGCCAGAGAAGTGCAGAAAGAAGCCACAGAGGTGCTGAAAGAGGCAAGAGGGGTGCAGAAAGAGGCAAGAGAAGTGCAGAAAGAAGCAACAGAGGTACAGAAAGAGGCAAGAGAGGTGCAGAAACAGGCAGGAAAGGTGCAGAAAGAGGGAACAGCGGTGCAGAAAGAAGCAAGAGAGGTGCAGAAAGAGGGAAGAGGGGTGCAAAAAGAGGCAAGAGGGATGCAGAAAGAAGCAAGTGAGGTGCAGAGAGAGGTAACAGAGGTGCAGAAAGACGCAAGAGAGGTGCAGAAACAAGCAAGAGAATTGCAGAAAGAGGCAAGAGAATTGCTGAAAGAAGCAAAAGAGGTGTAGAAAGAAGCAAGAGAAGTGCAGAAAGAGGCAAGTGAGGTGCAGAAAGAGGCAAGAGAGGTGCATAACATGGCAAGATAACTGCAGAAAGAGGCAAGAGGGATGCAAAAAAGGAAAGCAGGGTGCAGAAAGAAGCAAGAGAGGTGCAGAAAGAAGCAAAAGAGGTGCAGAAAGAGGCAAGATGGGTGCAGAAACAGGCAAGAGCAGTGCAGAAAGAACCAAGAGATATGCAGAAAGAGGCAAGAGAGGTGCAGAAAGAGGCAAGAGATGTGCAGAAAAAGGGAAGAAGGGTGCAGAAAGAAGCAAGAGAAGTGCAGAAAGAGGCAAGTGAGGTGCAGAAGGAGGAAAGAGAACTGGAGAAAGAGACAAGAGAGTTGCAGACACAGGCAAAAGGGGTGCAGAAAGAGGGAACAGGTGTGCAGACAGAGGCAAGAGAGGTGCAGAAAGAGGGAAGAGGGGTACAGAAAGAGGCAAGAGAGATGCAGAAATTTGCAACAGAGGTGCAGAAAGAAGCAAGAGCAGTGCAGAAAGAACCAACAGAGGTGCAGAAAGAGGCACAAGGGGTACAGAAAGAGGCAAGAGGGGTGCAGAAAGAAGCAAGAGAAGTGCAGAAAGAAGCAACAGAGGTGCTGAAAGAAGCAAGAGGGGTGCAGAAAGAGGCAAGAGAAGTGCGGAAAGAAGCAACAGAGGTACAGAAAGAGGCAAGAGAGGTACAGAAATAGGCAGGAAAGGTGCAGAAAGAGGGAACAGGGGTGCAGAAAAGGCAAGAGAGGTGCAGAAAGAGGGAAGATGGGTGCTGCAAAAAGAGGCAAGAGGGGTACAGAAAGAGGCAACAGAGGTGCAGAAAGATGCAAGAGAGGTGCAGAAAGATGCAAGAGAGGTGCAGAAAGAGGCAAGAGAATTGCTGAAAGAAGCAACAGAGGTGTAGAAAGAAGCAAGAGAACTGCAGAAAGAGGCAAGTGAGGTGCAGAAAGAGGCAAGAGAGGTGCAGAACATGGCAAGAGAACTGCAGAAAGAACCAAGAGATGTGCAGAAAGAGGCAAGAGAGGTGCAGAAAGAGGCAAGAGATGTGCAGAAAAGGGGAAGAAGGGTGCAGAAAGAAGCAAGAGAAGTGCAGAAAGAACCGAGAGAAGTACAGAAAGAAGCAAAAGAGGTGCAGAAAGAGGCAAGAGGAGTGCAGAAAGAGGCAAGAGCAGTGCAGAAAGAACCAAGAGATGTGCAGAAAAGGGGAAGAAGGGTGCAGAAAGAAGCAAGAGAAGTGCAGAAAGAACCGAGAGAAGTACAGAAAGAAGCAAAAGAGGTGCAGAAAGAGGCAAGAGGAGTGCAGAAAGAGGCAAGTGCGGTGCAGAAAGAGGCAAGAGATATGCAGAAAAAGGGAAGAAGGGTGCAGAAAGAAGCGAGAGAAGTGCAGAAAGAGGCAAGTGAGGTGCCGAAAGAGGCAAGAGAACTGCAGAAAGAGGCAAGAGAGTTGCAGAAACAGGCAAAAGGGGTGCAGAAAGAGGGAACAGGTGTGCAGACAGACGCAAGAGAGGTGCAGAAAGAGGGAAGAGGGGTACAGAAAGAGACAAGAAAAGTGCAGAAAGAAGCAAAAGAAGTGCAGAAAGAGGCAAGAGAACTGCAGAAAAAGGCAAGAGAGGTACAGAAAGAGGCAGGAGAGGTGCAGAAAGAAGCAAGAGAAGTGCAGAAAGAAGCAACAGAGGTGCAGAAAGAGGCAGGAGGGGTGCAAAAAGAGGCAAGAGGGGTGCAGAAAGAAGTAAGTGAGGTACAGAAAGAGGCAAGAGAGGTACAGAAATAGGCAGAAAAGGTGCAGAAAGAGGGGAGAGGGGTGCAAAAAGAGGCAAGAGGGGTGCAGAAAGTAGCAAGTGAGGTGCAGAAAGAGGCAACAGAGGTGCAGAAAGACGCAAGAGAGGTGCAGAAACAAGCAAGAGAAGTGCAGAAAGAGGCAAGAGCATTGCTAAAAGAAGCAACAGAGGTGCAGAGAGAAGCAAGAGATGTGCAGAAAGAGGCAGGAGAGGTGTACAAAGAGGCTAAAGGGGTACAGAAAGAGGCAAAGGGGTGCAGAAAGAAGCAAGAGAAGTGCAGAAAGAAGCAACAGAGATGCTGAAAGAAGCAACAGAGGGTGCAGAAAGAGGCAAGAGAAGTACAGAAAGAAGCAACAGAGGTACAGAAAGAGGCAAGAGAGGTGCAGAAATAGGCAGGAAAGGTACAGAAAGAGGGAACAAGGGTGCAGAAAGAGGCAAGAGAGGTGCAGAAAGAGGAAGAGAGGTGCTGCAAAAAGAGGTAAGAGGGGTACAGAAAGAAGCAAGTGAGGTGCAGAAAGAGGCAACAGAGGTGCAGAAAGACGCAAGAGAGGTACAGAAACAAGCAAGAGAAGTACAGAAAGAGGCAAGAGAATTGCTGAAAGAAGCAACAGAGGTGTAGAAAGAAGCAAGAGAACTGCAGAAAGAGGCAAGTGAGGTGCAGAAAGAGGCAAGAGAGGTGAAGAACATGGCAAGAGAACTGCAGAAAAAACCAAGAGCTGTGCAGAAAGAGGCAAGAGAGGTGCAGAAAGAGGCAGGAGATGTGCAGAAAAAGGGAAGAAGGGTGCAGAAAGAATCAAGAGAAGTACAGAAAGAACCAAGAGAAGTGCAGAAAGAAGCAAAAGAGGTGGGGAAAAAGGCAAGAGGGGTGCAGAAAGAGGCAAGAGCAGTGCAGAAAGAACCAAGAGATGTGCAGAATGAGGCAAGAGAGGTGCAGAAAGAGGCAAAAGATGTGCAGAAAAAGGGAAGAAGGGTGCAGAAAGAAGCAAGAGAAGTGCAGAAAGAGGCAAGTGAACTGCAGAAGGAGGCAAGAGAACTGCAGAAAGAGGCAAGTGAGGTGCAGAAAGAAGCAAGAGCAGTGCAGAAAGAGGGAAGAGGGGTACAGAAAGAGGCAAGAGGGATGCAGAAATTTGCAATAGAGGTGCAAAAAGAAGCAAGAGCAGTGCTGAAAGAACCAACAGAGGTGCAGAAAGAGGCAAGAGGGATACAGAAAGAGACAAGAAAAGTGCAGAAAGAAGCAAAAGAGTTGCAGAAAGAGGCAAGAGAACTGCAGAAAAAGGCAAGAGAGGTACAGAAAGAGGCAGGAGAGGTGCAGAAAGAAGCAAGAGAAGTGAAGAAAAGCAACAGAGGTGCAGAAAGAGGCAAGAGGGGTGCAGAAAGAAGCAAGTGAGGTGCAGAAAGAGGCAACAGAGGTGCAGAAAGACGCAAGAGAGGTGCAGAAAGACGCAAGAGAGGTGCAGAAACAAGCAAGAGAAGTGCAGAAAGAGGCAAGAGAATTGCTGAAAGAAGCAACAGAGGTGTAGAAAGAAGCAAGAGAACTGCAGAAAGAACCAAGAGATGTACAGAAAGAGGCAAGAGAGGTGAAGAAAGAGGCAAGAGATGTGCAGAAAAAGGGAAGAAGGGTGCAGAAAGAAGCAAGAGAGGTACAGGAAGAAGCAAGAGAAGTGCAGAAAGAAGCTAGAGAAGTGCCGAAAGAAGCAACAGAGGTGCATAAAGAGGCAAAATGGGTACAGAAAGAGGCAAGAGTGGTGCAGAAAGAAGCAAGAGAAGTGCAGAAAGAAGCAACAGAGGTACAGAGGCAAGAGGGGTGCAAAAAGAGGCAAGAGGGATGCAGAAAGAAGCAAGTGAGGTGCAGAAAGAGGCAACAGAGGTGCAGAAAGACGCAAGAGAGGTGCAGAAACAAGCAAGAGAAGTGCAGAAAAAGGGACGAAGAGTGCAGAAAGAAGCAAGAGAATTGCTGAAAGAAGCAACAGAGGTGTAGAAAGAAGCAAGAGAACTGCAGAAAGAACCAAGAGATGTGCAGAAAGAAGCAAGAGAGGTGCAGAAAGAGGCAAGAGATGTACAGAAAAAGGGAAGAAGGGTGCAGAAAGAAGCAAGAGAGGTGCATAAAGAAGCAAGAGAAGGGCAGAAAGAAGCAAAAGGTGCAGAAAGAGGCAAGAGGGGTGCAGAAACAGGCAAGAGAAGTGCATAAAGAACCAATAGATGTGCAGAAAGATGCAAGAGAGGTGCAGAAAGAGGCAAGAGATGTGCAGAAAAAGGAAAGAAGGGTGCAGAAAGAAGCAAGAGAAGTGCAGAAAGAGGCAAGTGAGGTGCAGAGGAGGCAAGAGAACTGCAGGAAGAGGCAAGAGAGTTGCAGAAACAGGCAAAAGGGGTGCAGAAAGAGGGAACAGGTGTGCAGACAGAGGCAAGAGAGGTGCAGAAAGAGGGAAGAGTGGTACAGAAAGAGGCAAGAGGGATGCAGAAATTTGCAACAGAGGTGCAGAAAGAAGCAAGAGCAGTGCAGAAAGAACCCACAGAGGTGCAGAAAGAGGCACAAGGGGTACAGAAAGAGGCAAGAGGGGTGCAGAAAGAAGCAAGAAAAGTGCAGAAAGAAGCAACAGAGGTGCTGAAAGAGGCAAGAGGGGTGCAGAAAGAGACAAGAGAAGTGCAGAAAGAAGCAACAGAGGTACAGAAAGAGGCAAGAGAGGAACAGAAATAGGCAGGAAAGTCGCAGAAAGAAGGAACAGGGTTGCAGAAAGAGGCAAGAGAAGTGCAGAAAGAGGGAAGAGGGGTGCAAAAAGAGGCAAGAGGGGTGCAGAAAGAAGCAAGTGAGGTGCAGAAAGAGGCAACAGAGGTACAGAAAGACGCAAGAGAGGTGCAGAGACAAGCAAGAGAAGTGCAGAAAGAGGCAAGAGAATTGCTGAAAGAAGCAACAGGTGCAGAAAGAAGTAAGAGATGTGCAGAAAGAGGCAGGAGAGGTGCACAAAGAGGCAAAATGGGCACAGAAAGAGGCAAGAGGGGTGCAGAAAGAAGCAAGAGAAGTGCAGAAAGAAGCAACAGAGGTGCAGAAAGAGGCAAGAGGGGTGCAGAAAGAGGTAAGAGAAGTATAGAAAGAAGCAACAGAGGTACAGAAAGAGGCACGAGAGGTGCAGAAATAGGCAGGAAAGGTGCAGAAAGAGGGAACAGGGGTGTAGAAAGAGGCAAGAGGTGCAGAAAGAGGGAAGAGGGGTACACAAAGAGGCAATAGGGGTGCAGAAAGAAGCAAGTGAGGTGCAGAAAGAGGCAACAGAGATGCAGAAAGACGCAAGAGAGGTGCAGAAACAAGCAAGAGAAGTGCAGAAAGAGGCAAGAGAATTGCTAAAAGAAGCAACAGAGGTGTAGAAAGAAGCAAGAGAACTGCAGAAAGAGGCAAGTGAGGTGCAGAAAGAGGCAAGAGAGGTGCAGAACATGGCAAGAGAACTGCAGAAAGAACCAAGAGATGTGCAGAAAGAGGCAAGAGAGGTGCAGAAAGAGGCAAGAAATGTGCAGAAAAAGGGAAGAAGGGTGCAGAAAGAAGCAAGAGAAGTGCAGAAAGAACCAAGAGAAGTGCAGAAAGAAGCAAAAGAGGTGCAGAAAGAGGCAAGAGGGGTGCAGAAACAGGCAAGAGCAGTGCAGGAAGAACCAAGAGATGTGCAGAAAGAGGCAACAGAGGTGCAGAAAGAGGCAAGAGATGTGCAGAAAAAGGGAAGAAGGGTGCAGAAAGAAGCAAGAGAAGTGCAGAAAGAGGCAAGTAAGGTGCAGGAGGCAAGAGAACTGCAGAAAGAGGCAAGAGAGTTGCAGAAACATGCACTAGGGGTGCAGAAAGAGGGAACAGGTGTGCAGACAGAGGCAAGAGAAGTGCAGAAAGAGGGAAGAGAGGTACAGAAAGAGGCAAGAGGGATGCAGAAATGTGAAACAGAGGTGTAAAAAGAAGCAAGAGCAGTGCGGAAAGAACCAACAGAGGTGCAGAAAGAGGCAAGAGGGGTACAGAAAGAGACAAGAAAAGTGCAGAAAGAAGCAAAAGAGGTGCAGAAAGAGGCAAGAGAACTGCAGAAAAAGGCAAGAGAGGTACAGAAAGGCAGGAGAGGTGCACAAAGAGGCAAAATGGGTACAGAAAGAGGCGAGAGTGGTGCAGAAAGAGGCAGGAAAAGTGCAGAAAGAAGCAACAGAGGTGCCGAAAGTGGCAAGAGAGGTGCAGTAACAGGCAAGAAAGGTGCAGAAAGAGGGAACAGGGTTGCAGAAAGAGGTAAGAGGGATACAGAAATTTGCAAGAGAGGTGTAGAAAGAAGCAAGATCAGTGCAGAAAGAAGCAAGAGAAGTGCAGAAAGAAGCAAGAGAGGTGGAGAAATAGGGAAGAGGGGTGCAGAAAGAGGCAAGAGGGATGCAGAAATTTGCAAAAGAGGTGCAGAAAGAAGCAAGAGCAGTGCAGAAAGAACCAACAGAGGTGCAAAAAGAGGCAAGAGTGGTGCAGAAAGAGGTAGGAGAGGTGCACAAAGAGGCAAGAGGGATACAGAAATAGACAGGAGGGGTGAAGAAAGAATGAAGAGAAGTGCAGAAAGAAGCAACAGAGGTGCTGAAAGAGGCGCAAAAGGTGCAGAAGAAGGCAAGAGAAGTGCAGAAAGAAGCAGGAGAGGGACAAAAAGAGGCAAGAGAAGTGCAGAAAGAAGCAAGAGAGGGACAGAAAGAGGCAAGAGAGGTGCAGAAACAGGCAGGAAAGGTGCAGAAAGAGGGAACAGGGGTGCAGAAAGAGGCAAGAGAGGTGCAGAAAGAGGGGTGCAGAAAGAGGCAAGAGGGGTGCAGAAAGAAGCAAGTGAGGTGCAGAAAGGCTCAACGAATCCTCATCTCCTTGCCTAGACCTATTAGTCCCTCCTAATTATAATATCTCAAGGCTGGACAGGCACTCAAAAAAAGGGGGAGGCATTGCCTTTATCTACCGCTCTAACATCCTCGTAACTGAACTTCATGCAGATCCCACAGACTCCTGCGAATACCTTGCACTCTCCATATGCAACAACGCCCCTCAATTGTGCAGACTGCACATATTCTACCACCCCCAGGTATGAATGATACCTTCACTGACCACCTCATGGAAATCATTACAGCCAAGGTTTACCCCAATTCTAATGACATTTTCCTCAGTGACTTCAATCTGCACTGGAACGACCTCAAGGACCCTCATGTCAACACCATCAAAGACTTCCTGGCCGACCAAGCCCTTACCCAAGCCTGCACACTCCCAACACACACAAAAGGCGCCACTCTAGATGGATCATTGCTAAGGAATCAGCGGTCAAGCTTATCTCTATAGACCCATGCGACTGGTCTGATCACCACGCTATTACCTTCCTACTACCTGGCACCCACAAGATAAGGCCACCACAATCTGTGAATCCAAAACGTTGGGTTAGAGACACAAAGAGCCTAGATCTCGTGAAATTGGCTGCACGCTGCGAGATTGACCCCCCCCCAAATATCTCAACGGTCAACAACCTCACAGAACACTACACCTCGACTATGTCTAGCATACTTGATGATCTTGCCCTGCTAAAGCTAAAAAGAACCCAAATAAAAGACAGAAACCCCTGGTTCAACGGATCCCTCAACAATGAAAGGGGAACCCTCAGGCAGACAGAAAGAAACTGGAGACAGCACCCCTCAGCCTCCCACTTAAAACTTCTCCGTCAGACCAGAAATGCCTATAATAGAAACATCCTCAATTCAAAAAAATAATTCTTCAGATCAGAACTGGAGAACGCCAAGAACAGACCCTGCAAGCTCTTTGAAATGGTCAAACACCAATCTAATAAACTGGCTAAAACCTCCAAAGAAACCCCTAAATCTCTAATATCATGCGAGGAATTCTCCTCCTTCTTCTCTGACAAAATTACTGCCCTAGGAAACGAACTTAGATCCGCTACCTATTCCCAACCCCCTCCGGACCTGCCTCATCTCTCCGCGCTGCCCCTCCAGACATCACCCAAAAACCAAGCGAACTGGCCCAACCTCAAAGTATATGACGACCATTCCGTCTCGGAAATTCTATCCTCCTTAAACCCAAACAACCACTTTAATGACCCACTCCCCTCCAACTGTTTGGCCGCTGCCTCCCAATCTATCATTTCTATTTGGACTGCAATAATCAATGCCTCCCTTCTACAGGGGTCGATACCTGACTCTCTAAAAGCCAGTCAAGACATCCCCATCTTAAAAAAACCTGCGCTGAATTCTGCCTCTCCAGACAACTTTAGACCTATATCCAATATCCCAGTCCTAGCGAAAGTTCTGGAGAAATGTGTACAACTTCAACTGAGCCAACACATCACCAACTTCAACCTACTAGACGATTTCCAATCCGGGTTCAGGCCTGGGCACAGCACTGAAACCACCATTCTCCATATCGTGGATGAAGCTCTCCAAGCCCTTGACCAAGGCAAAACCTGTCTCCTAATCCTTTTAGATCTATCCTCGGCTTTCGATACGGTCAACCACGAGAAACTTCTCGAACGCCTCAAACTCAGGATGGGACTGGATGGCTCCGTGCTCGAATGGTTTAGATCCTTCCTCCAGAACCGCTCCCAGAGATTCTTAATCAACGGTAACCTATCCGATCCCTCTCCGATTACGGTCAAAGTCCCCCAAGGATCAACCCTTTCCCCTGCCCTCTTCAATCTTTACCTCGAACCGCTAGCAGAAGTACTACGCACCGCCAATATCTCCTACCACATGTATGCCGATGACACCCAGATCTACATCAAAATCTCTTCTCCGGAGGAGATTTTTTCCCTGAATGAGTCCTTGACTGTCCAATGGCTCACCTCCAACCAGCTCAAACTAAATGCACAAAAAACAGAATTCCTTCTAATCTTCCCACCTAAAGCCAACCCTGACATTCGGGAATGGACTAAGTCGATCACAGCCCTAAACTGCCCACAGACCATAGTAGACTCTGCCAAATCCCTTGGAATAACCCTGGACAGCAGCTTGAATATGTGTGACCACATCAACTCGATGGCCAAAACCTCCAGGTTTCACCTGAGCAATCTAAGGAAACTAAAACCTTTCCTTGACACTCCCGACCTAAAAATGGCAGTCCAGGCACTAGTTATCTCCAGACTCGAATATGGATGCTCTACCCTTTGTGGCCTACCCAAGATCTCCCTGGCCCCCCTAAAAGCCTGCCTCAACGCCGCTGCCAGACTCCTAACAGGGTCTAAAAAATTCGACCATATCTCACCACATCTGAAAGCTCTGAACTGGCTTCCTCTTGAAGCCAGAATCCAACTTAAACTGGCATATATCACTCACAAGGCTCTATACACTAAATCCCCTGCATTTCTCGCCCAGAAACTCGTGGTGTCCGGAGGAGCCAGAAACTCCTAGTCCTCCAGAGACATTTTGCTCCAGCCTCCGCGCTTTTGAAAGGAAAAAACCTATAATCGTGCGTTCTCTGGAGCCGCAGCAAGAATATGGAACTCATTCCCGCCTGCCATTAGAAGAATTCCGTATCTGGCACATTTTAAAAAGGAAGCCAAAACCTTCCTAATGGGCAAATTCCTCTCCTAATTTTTGCATTGCACTCACCTTCAGCGTCCTTGTTTTTACTCTATTACTACTGCACCTTGGACTGACCAGATGCTATCCACCCGGCACCTCCTGGCACTCCACCCTTATATTCTTGGACCTTCGTTCTTGTAAAATGTTTGTACTTCGTTCTTGTAAAATGTTTGTACTTGTTTTTATCCCAAATGTTCCACCCCCCTACCTAAGTCTTATTTGTATACAACCAGTTAACCCTGTAAAGCGCTCTGATACCCTAACGGGTCAAGTCCGCGCTCTATAAAACACACAAATAAATAAATAAAGAGGCAACAGAGGTGCAGAAAGACGAAAGAGAGGTGCAGAAAAAAGCAAGAGAAGTGCAGAAAGAAGCAACAGAGGTGTAGAAAGAAGCAAGAGAAGTGCAGAAAGAGGCAAGTGAGGTGCAGAAAGAGGCAAGAGATGTGCTGAAAATGGCAAGAGAAGTGCAGAAAGAAGCAAGAGAGGTGGAGAAAGAGGGAAGACGAATGCAGAAAGAGACAACAGGGGTGCAAAAAGAAGCAAGAGAGGTGCAGAAAGAAGCAAGAGAGGTGTAGAAAGAGGGAAGACGAGTGCAGAAAGAGACCACATGGGTGCAGAAAGAAGCAAGAGAGGTGCAGAAAGAGGCAAAAGAAGTGCAGAAATAAGCAACAAAGGTGCAGAAAGAGGCAAGAGGGGTGCCAAAAAGGGAAGAAGGGTGCAAAAAGAAGCAAGAGAGGTGCAGAAAGAAGCAAGAGAGGTGCAGAAAGGCAAATGAAGTGCAGAAAGAAGCAACAGAGGTGCAGAAAGAGGCAAGAGGGGTGTAGAAAGAGGAGGCAGAATTGCAGAAAGAAGCAAAAGAGGTGCAGAAAGAGGCAAGAGGGGTGCAGAAACAGGCAAGAGCAGTGCAGAAAGAACCAAGAGATGTGCAGAAAGAGGCAAGAGATGTGCAGAAAAAAGGAAGAAGGGTACAGAAAGAAGCAAGAGAAGTGCAAAAAGTGGCAAGTGAGGTGCAGAAGGAGGCAATAGAACTGCAGAAAGAGGCAAGAGAGTTGCAGAAACAGGCAAAAGGGGTGCAAAAGAGGGAACAGGTGTGCAGACAGAGGCAAGAGAGGTGCAGAAAGAGGAAAGGGGGGTACAGAAAGAGGCAAGAGGGATGCAGAAATTTGCAACAGAGGTGCAAAAAGAAGCAAGAGCAGTGCGGAAAGAACCAACAGAGGTGCAGAAAGAGGCAAGAGGGGTACAGAAAGAGACAAAAAAAAGTGCAGGGAAAGCAAAAGAGGTGCAGAAAGAGGCAAGAGAACTGCAGAAAAAGGCAAGAGAGGTACAGACAGAGGCAGCAAAGGTGCACAAAGAGGCAAAATGGGTACAGAAAGAGGCAAGAGTGGTGCAAAAAGAAGCAAGAGAAGTGCAGAAAGAAGCAACAGAGGTGCAGAAAGAGGCAAGAGGGGTGCAGAAACAGGCAAGAGCAGTGCAGAAAGAACCAAGAGATGTGCAGAAAGAGGCAAGAGAGGTGCAGAAAGAGGCAAGAGATGTGCAGAAAAAGGGAAGAAGGGTGCAGAAAGAAGCAAGAGAAGTGCAGAAGGAGGCAAGTGAGGTGCAGAAGGAGGCAAGAGAACTGCAGAAAGAGGCAAGAGAGTTGCAGAAACAGGCAAAAGGGGTGTAGAAAGAGGGAACAGGTGTGCAGACAGAGGCAAGAGTGGTGCAGAAAGAGGCAGGAGGGGTGCAGAGAGAAGGAAGAGAAGTGCAGAAAGAAGCAACAGAGGTGCTGAAAGAGGCGCGAAGGGTGCAGAAAGAGACAAGAGAAGTGCAGAAAGAAGCAACAGAGGTACAGAAAGAGGCAAGAGAGGTGCAGAAACAGACAGGAAAGGTGCTGAAAGAGGGAACGGGTGCAGAAAGAGGCAAGACAGGTGGAGAAAGAGGGAAGAGGGGTGCAGAAAGAGGCAAGAGGGGTGCAGAAAGAAGCAAGTGAGGTGCAGAAAGAGGCAACAGAGGTGCAGAAAGACGCAAGAGAGGTGCCAAAAAAAGCAAGAGAAGTGCAGAAAGAGGGAAGAGAATTGCTGAAAGAAACAACAGAGATGTAGAAAGAAGCAAGAGAAGTGCAGAAAGAGGCAAGTGAGGTACAGAAAGAGGCAAGAGAGGTGCAGAAAATGGCAAGAGAACTGCATAAAGAGGCAAGAGGGATGCAAAAAAGGGAAGAAGGGTGCAGAAAGAAGAAAGAGATGTGCAGAAAAAAGGAAGAGAAGTGCAGAAAGAAGCAAGAGAGGTGTAGAAAGAAGCAAGAGATGTGCATAAAGAGGCAAAAGAAGTGCAGAAAGAAGCATTAGAGGTGCAGAAGGAGGCAAGAAAACTGAAGAAAGAGGCAAGAAAGTTGCAGAAACAGGCAAAAGAGGTGCAGAAAGAGGGAACACGAGTGCAGACAGAGGCAAGAGAGGTGCAGAAAGTGAAAAGAGGGGTGCAGAAAGAGGCAAGAGGGGTGCAGAAATTTGAAAGAGAGGTGCAGAAAGAAGCTAGAGCAGTGCAGAAAGAACCAACAGAAGTGCAGAAAGAAGCAAGAGGGGTGCAGAAAGAAGCAACAGAGGTGCAGAAAGAAGCAAGAGAAGTGCAGAAAGAAGCAACAGAGGTGCAGAAAGAGGCAAGAGGGGTACAGAAAGAGGCAAGAGAGGTACAGAAACAGGCAGGAGAGGTGCAGAAAGAGGGAACAAGGGTACAGAAAGAGGCAAAAGAGGTGCAGAAAGAGGGAAGAAGGGTGCAGAAAGAGGCAAGAGGGGTACAGAAAGAAGCATGTGAGGTGCAGAAAGAGGCAACAGAGGTGCAGAAAGAGGCAAGAGAGGTGCAGAAAGTGGAAGAGATGAGCAGAAAAATGCAAAAGAAGTGCAGAAAAAGAAAGAAAGGTGCAGAAAGTTGCAACAGAAATGCAGAAAGAGGCAAGAGTGGTGCAGAAAGAAGCAAGAGTGGTTTGCACACCATTAGTACCAATTTAATACCCACATTTAGCAATATGTAACAGGTGACCATTCTAGGTTTGCAAAGGGCCTTCCACCACGCTGTAACACTTGTCGCTTCATTTTTGGTAACGTTTGAGCTGTTTGAGCTAGAAACAAGGTTTTTTTTGTTCAAATCTTTCATATTATGCAGCAGATGATGGATTATGTGGCAAATGCGAAAAATGTATAATTGTGCAAAAGTCAGTGCAGCCAAACAGTGGCATAATTCCAGTGGCCCTGCTCATACCTCTGACTAGCTCCAGAAGTGCTCCTCAGTGGTTCCTTTTTTTTTGTCTCATTGAGTTTATAGTTTAGCTTCTATGGAAACGAGGAAGACTAAACCTGAGGTTACCACTCCACAACACATACCACTCAATTACTCTCACTCTCCATAACACATAATCCCACTCTACATAATTCTTATACACTAAATACCACATACTTTCTATCCACATAATTTCACTGCACAACATACCACATAATTCCACTACACACAACCTACATCCACTCCACTCCGAGAAACATTAATAAAACACTTTTTCATTTACAACGCCAATAGCTCTAACTCTCGCAAATCCGGAACCTATTACATTGCAAATGCTTCTTTAACTAGTAGTCACATTTGCAGAGAGGTGGAGAAAGGGGGCTGGGCCTCCGACCACCACTCAGGAATTCCGCTGCATAGGACTCACAGGAGGTACCAGGAGGGCTTCTTGGCCCCCAGGCGCGTTTGCAGAGTGGTGTAAAAAGGGGCGTGGCCTCAGACCACCTCTCAGCAATCCCACTGTGTAGGGCTTACTGGAGGTACCTAGTGGGCTAGTTGGCCCCTAAGGACCCTTAGGATTCAAGGGGACTTAATCCCCCAATCCAGAACGCGCCAGGAAGTACATTTGCATAGTGGTGCAGGGAGGGGGCGGGGCCTTCGGCGAGATGCCGGCTTCTGCTTTTTTTTTATTAGAAGGGGGGCTGTGTGGCCCCCCTTCTCTTAATATTTTGTGGGCCCTGGGGACCCCATCCCCCAGGGCCTGACCCATTTAAAAAAAAAAAAAAAAAACGGGAAGGGGGCTGCGTGGCCCCCCTCCCGAGGCCTTTTTCAGCCCCGGGGACTCCATCCCCCGGGTCTGTGCCTCATTTTTTTTTTTTTTTAAATTTTATTACGGGAGGGGGGCCGCGTGGGCCCCCTTCCCTGGGCCACTTTTGGCCCCAGGGACCCCATCCTCCGGGGCCTGGCCTCGTTTATATATTTTTTTTAATATTTTTTGATGGGAGGGGGCGGCGTGGCCCCCCTTCCCTGTGCCTCTTTTGGCCTCGGGGACCCCATCCCCGAGGCCTGCCCTACTCTTTTTTCATTAGTTTTGGAGGGGGGCCACGCGGCCCCCCTCCTGAGGCCAATTTTGGCCCCAGGGACCCCATCCCCTGGGGCCCGGCCTTATTTCTTTTTTTTTTTAAATAAATAATTTAAACAGGGAGGGGGCCAAGTGGTGTTATGTTCCATATAGGTACCCTACCTAATAGTGGAAATGGTTCACCAGCATTTTTATCATTGTTGACTGTTCGGAAGAGGAGTGGGTGTTATGTTCCATATAGGTACCCTAATATAGGCCCGGGTAACATCCTACCCCTTCACCTATATTGCCTCCCCTACACTACACTGTAATGAGCCTTTTAGGATTGGACCTTTACCTAGTTCTAGTCCTGGGTGCAGAAGGAGGGTTTCTCCTAAACAATAGAGTCCTATAACTCCATCAATAGACTCACACAGTATGAATGAATATTCATAAGGGTTCTTAGAAACCAGGCTGGGGCTACACCACCTTCCTCCCCATATCTACGTACACGGTTCATCCCATACGTCAACCTCAAATCCAACAATGGCTAATACAAGCAACAAGGGACAAAGGAGCCCTAGATACTTTCTGTATAAGTACATCACCTCTTGCTAGTGTTAGGGAGTGGGAACCGAGACTTCCAGGCCGACACACTGACCAGAGACGCTGAGACTCCTGCATGCAGACGCTCCAGCTGACAGTGGTCTGAACATCCCTCGCGGGGTGTCCAACTCGTGACCAAGAAGGGCTCCTACATTCTCACACTTCAGGTAATGGGGTTCGACTAAATTCTAGAGGGATTCTTGGCTTCACACCTACTCACATGCTAGGTACCCTTAGGTACATCTAGATAGGCATCGTAGGAGTACGCGCTTTCTTTTATCATGCATTTTATATTCATGTATTTATTCATGCGTATTGCAAGATGGTAGAACTGTACTATCCATTTATATTCACTGTACTGCTAATCATATATCTCTGCTACTGTCTAATGGTTGTTGCAGCTCATATATTCTACACAAGAATAACGACTGTTCAATAAACCCTTATTGAAACACCCAGGCTGTTTATTCTGTGGTGTATCTCTGAGACAAGATAAGTAAGCACGAGTGACAGAGCGAAAAGTAGTACATTGTTTCCACGATCCTGAGGGATCAGGGTTGTCATGTTCTGAGGTTGCCAGAAACTATTCTCTCCCCGATAAGAGGAGACACTAGTGGCACTGTGAGCTAGCTTATACAAACAAGCTAACATTTCTCGGTGGGGGTGCTCAGAGTCAGTCTGCCACCAAACCCACAGTTTATGTTATCCGAACACGCAGGTCCTGTATGGGTAATATAGGAACTACATGACCTGGCGCCACCAACGTTGGTTGGGTACTTATTTAACAGTAGAATCTGAGTAGTTCAGTCGTGCTATTTCTCAGAGACCCCTACTCACAAAATGCCAGAGACGTCTGGAGTGGGTGGGCACAAAACTCCGCCACAGCTGAGTAGGTGAAACATCCTATTTATTGGCTGCTGGTTAATAAAGCATGAAGGACATTGTGTTCCTAAAATTGTGCATAACACCTTGTCTTAGTTCCCTTGAACAAACTTCTCCTTTACGAAATGACTGAGGGAGAAGATAACCCGGTGGTGGCTAGACGCCTCTCAACAGGAGACGAAGAGGTGGATGGAATTCTCATTGCACCTAAATTCAGATGTACTATCACCCTGAAACTACTAGAATATGGTTTATCAGCTAGGGGTGGCTTAGTAGCTTTTGTGATTGAGGCACACAAATCAAACAAAACAGAGGTATTCTATTCGTGGGTTACATTCCCAAAAGCAGATGCAAGAACACAGACATTTCACTACTATACAGAAGGAGATGCACCAGTGGAATATGGTCCTTGCGAGGACATAGAGGTTCCATTCACGTACCAGGAACACCTATACTGGTTTAAAGGCGCCCTACCCCATATAAGACACAGAGTAAGATTAGGCCCGCTCGGAGGAGACGGGGCAACATGGCCAATATTAGTGGCCTACACACCACATCCTGACATTGAAACACTGCCACAGGCAGACTTACTCATACAACACAAGGATTTAATTAGAATCTACAGAAACTTGACGCAATTCGTCAGGAGGACTTTCACAGTCCAACCAACAACAGTTGCAACAAATAGAACTCAATATCAGAGTACAGCAACTAAAATCACACCACAAACATTACATGCAGTAATGGGCAAGATGCCCACAAAACGTGAACAAATGCCATTCTGGGTAGCTCAGAAAATAACTCAGCTCGAGGCAGTATTCCCGAATACTACCCTGTTTGAAAAACACAGAATGCTAACAATCTGCCTGCCCATGGGGATAACACCACAAGTAGAGGATTGCACCTCTTGGGGTGCAGTCTTTGCTGCCATATATACCAGGACACATGGTATTCCTTCATTAGCAGTGATACCAGATGGATTACGACAAATACAAAACGAGTATGGAGCAGAACCTGCTCTGAACTTGGGGATGAAGTTACTAAATAACTATGACCAGGTATCAGCCATAATACTAGCTAATATTAAAGGGGAAGCAGCTTCAGTGGCAATCTGCCAAAGACTAAGGGAGTACAGTCCGTTAGATCAACAACATGAACTGCCCAAAATAATTGAAACTGCATATGCAGAATTAGCCAGAGACAGTTTGGGTGGGAAAGCATTAAAGCCACAACTGATGGGCAGTTCTGGAAAGGACACTACCAAGCAGACACCTGCTTCTTCTAAAAAGAAGTGGGATAATAAAAACAACAAAACTTTAAAGGAAACAGATCTCAATCCTGAGGTAGATCTCCTCCACAGGAGCCCTCTGAGAAGAGGTACAACCTCAGGAATAGGGATAATATTAGGAAACCTGACAGGTATCAGGATACTGATACACGTTCCTCTCGTTCCTTTCAGGGCTCGACGAAAAACTCTGAGAGAGAAGGACGGTCAGAACACAAAGAGGAGCGTACAAAGTCCAGAGACAAGCAGCACGCTCAAGACTATACTTCCAAAAAAGAAGAAAAGCCAAAATCAAAACCTCAGTTTAAGAAGAAGAAAGTTGCAGGCATAAAGATCAGACTTGCCCAGAATTCTGAGGACGCAGCTTCTGAACGGGGAATGGGCTCTGACGATCCTAGACAGTGCGGCAGAAGTAACAATAGCTCGCCAGAACCTGATGGAATTTCTGGTGACAGCGGACTTGAATGATTACATCACGATGGAAACACCAGATACAAGGGTGAGCGTCCCACATAAGTTACAAGAAATAACACTCCAAATGGAGGGGGACAAGCCCAGGAAAGTTAAAGGTCTCTTTTGGAAAAACCTATCATCTGGTTATGATATCCTATTAGCTGAACAAGATTGGCCACCAGCATCCGTTATGGAGTGCCCTAGGGGAGAAACGGTAATTTTTCCAGCCTTCTCCGACCTCGTTCCCATACACCTTAAACATGCATATGCACAGGAGTGGGCGGTTGCCCTAGCTCCAGCTTTGTACAAAAATCATGCCGGTTGGGATGAGGATTCAACCCACCACGTGATCCCGTTAAAAGTTTCACCAAATGCTCAGATGCAATACCCAATAAAGCAAGAAGCTAAAAAACAGGTCAGGGAGATCTTAGATTAACTTGAATACCAAGGGGTGATTGAAACATGCACCTCACCAATGAACAACCCTTTGTTTCCAGTATCAAAACCGGACAACTCATATCGTCTAGTTTTAGATTACAGACATTTAAACACATGCACAAAGACATTCGCTGTCCAAAACGCACACAGTGCCGCATTAATAAATAACATTGTGCGGAAAAAGTACAAAACTACACTAGATATCTCAAATGGATTCTTTTGCCAAAATATAGCGCCTGAAAGCAGGTATTTGACCGCATTCTCTGCATTGGGGTCCCAGCGACAATTTTGTCGCCTTCCCCCAGGGGTATAAGAACAGCCCGGGGGTATTCTCAGCAAGAGTAACTGAGTTACTGCAAAATTTTGATGAAGAAGCATTGTCCTATGTGGATGATATTTATCTGACGGACGATGACTTAAAAAGGCACTTGACCAGGGTGAGCACCATTATAATGGGATTCACCTCTGAGGGCTACAAATTTAATTTTAAGAAATCAAAAATAGCCCACCTCAATGTCCTATTTTTAGGATATGAGCTTTCAAGTGAAGTGAAAAGCCTGGCAGCTAACTTTTTAGAAAAGTGTGCGCTGCTTCAACCACCGAAATCATTACAAAATCTACAATCAATACTGGGATTCCTAAATTTCAGCAGAACATACATTTTGGATTACGCAGAAAGAGTAAAACCTTTCTACGACTTAATCAAACCTGACTTTTCAGTCAGAGATTGGACACAGGAACACACGAACATCCTACGTTCATTGCAAGAAGACTGATAGCTTCCAAACACTTACAGACACGCGTAAACGTACGCAACTTAGTGATCCAAATAATAGCGGGTCAATGCGGGTACACTTACTTAACCTTCAATGAAGGCGAAACCGTACCAATTGCTTACAATTCACACCTGTACACAAGCGCAGAAATGCGTTTCACTTCAACAGAAAAAATCCTGACAGCAGTTCAGACCTCTGTAGCAAGAGAAAGAGCACTGACTCAGGGGAAACGCATAATTGTCGTAACCCCAGTACCAGCTTTAGAATCTGTTACAAAGGCAAGCATTCCAAACGCAAAAGCCTTACATCCAAGATGGATACAATGGGCTAATTCTCTTACTGCAACGGACGTTGATTACAGATTTGATCCAAGTCTAAAAACACAAGCATTTCTGCAATACGAACAAGAATATCCTCTACCAAATGAAATATTGCCTCTCGATCAGTATGAATATATTATTTACACTGATGGATCAGCTCAACTGGCCATAGGGAGTAAGCAACAATACAGCGCGGCATGTGCTATTGTTAAAGGTCACATGCGGGATGGAAAGTTCCATCCGAGTTGCACCAAAACGCAATCTCTAGGAGACTGCACGGCTCAGTTGGCAGAGTTAAAAGCACTGATACTGGCACTTGTAAATACGGATCACGAATTCCCCACACTAATTGTGTGTGATTCCTTTTACTGTGTACAGTTATACAATGAAAATTTATATCATTAGGAACAGAACGGGTTTAAAAACGCAAAAGGTGGCACAATTAAGCATAAAATGCTATGGGAACAGGTAGTTGAGTTGAAGAACGAACTACCGAGGGCTCACGTGATCCATACACTGAGTTATCAACGTGATGGCGTTCATGTTGAAGGGAATTCATTGGCTGATGAAGCCGCAAAGGGGGCTGCACGCATGGCTTCCGTAGCTGCAATCACTCGTTCAAAAACGAGGATAGACGGTGAGATTATGGTGGCTGTTATTGCTTCAAGCAAAAACAGCGGTGCAGTACCAAAGAAATTTCCACTCAAGTACTCCTACAAGTTAGATGCAAACAACATTCCATATGCTCAGATTCCTGGGGTGGGGGACAGAGTAATACCAAATATGGATCGTAGGCAAGGTTTAATGCTAGCAGCACACGAGGGTTTGGGCTCTGCGCATACAGGCGTTACAGCGACTATTTCATTGCTGAAACAGCGCTATTGGTGGCCAGGTCTAACAAGATAAACTAAAGACTATGTCTTGAAATGTGAAATCTGCCAGCAGATGAAAGGCTCCATCATAACACGCCCGGCGCAGACACTGTTGCTAATATCTGACAAACCTCTCGCATGTGTGTATCTGGACCACTGCGGCCCCTTACAATCTGATGGGGCTTACAAGTATATCATGGTTGCAGTGGATTCCTGCTCAAGATTCCTATGGGTCTGGCCTCAGCGCTCGGCTGACGCTCGAACTGTTATCAAAGATTTGCGAGTCTTTATAGGGACATACGCAGTTGGCACGTTACATTCTGACCGTGGCCCGGCGTTTAGCTCTCTGGCTTACAAAGAGGCCATGGAAAGTATGGGCATTGCATTGCGGTACTCCTCTCCGTACCATCCTGAGGGAAATTCGGTTGTGGAGAGGAAAAACCGGGGCTTAAAGCAATCTTTAACAGATAGGGTATTAGGCAAGGGCGGTAGTTGGGTCAATCACCTATATGGGGTACAACGGGCACTCAATAACCAGCCAAGAAGTTCTCTAGGGGGTGTCACTCCATATGAGGTCCTATTTGGGATGAGAATGTGGGTACCTGATCTTGATTGTGAAGGCACAGTGGCGGATGAGAAACCATTTGATATCCATGATCGTTTGGCTGTTTTACAGGATCTAAATGAATCCAGGACACAACACAGTAACGTCCTCCAGAAACAGACCGCCACTGGGGAAGTCAAGGCAAACACGGCAAGACCTGCTGGATCCCAAAAGTCGGGGATCTGCTCAGAGAGAAAATAGCGGACAAAAAAGAATTTGGACCATCATACAGAAAGCCTGTACCTGTCCTAGCAGTTCAAGGAACAAGAACTGTACTTTTGCCGCCTCTTGCCGGAAAAAAGGAGAAAAGATTTGTCTCAATCGACTTAATCAAACCACACTATGTACTTTGATACGTTTTCCTTGGATCCAAGTGAACCGGAAACGACGCCAGCCCAAAACTCACGCAAGCAGCAAGTTAAAGACTTCCTAAACTTTCTCAAAAAGACTTACCTGGTATCGCCTTGGTTAGAACTTTGGGTAATTACTGGGATTCTATGTTTTCTTTTATCGCTAGGCTTAGTTATAACTTTTAGCATGCTTATTAATGGACGATACCTTCAACAAAGCTCTACAGCCCAAAAAGTTAATTTGATTTTAAAACCACATCAATCTTCACATCGTGAACAAAGAGACTTGCCAACAGTGAACATCACAGCAGTTCCTATACCGGACGGTATAGTCTGGGACAAAGTTGATTTTGATATATTCGGTCCGACTGAACTTTTAAAACTTTGTATTTAAAATTTCATTAAGTGATATCATTCCCTCCAGTACATTTTCTGATGATTTGGGACTCTGAAACTTTTAATAACATGTTGTCTGATTTAGAAAAAACTGCCGCATTTCCAAACACTGAAATGTTAGAAGGTAATTCAGACTATGACGCTTTGTACGGTTACCAACATTATGGTCATCATTTCCTACACAAATCTATTTCGCCTAGAAATGTTTTTGAGTACCACCAGTGGGAACATTGCCCTACAACACCAAAAAGTAGTTTGCATACATTTGCACAGAAATTTTAATATTTTTCAGGTTTTAACACCACTGACCCGAAGTCAATTTATTATAAGGTTACACCGACATCGGCACTGAAAATTATGTTGACTAACACCAAACAGATATACTCTGCTTCCTTTATTGCCCAATTGTCTGAACAGGGTTTTGACCTATGAAAGGACACAATAGACTTAAAATCAGTCTGGGGTTCTAGGGACTGGCAAGTCCAGGGAACAGAAGCGCTATTTAGGGCATGCCTCATTCAACAGCAGATGATATTTCTAAATGACACTGTGCAACAGACATCCTGTCTTGGACTAGCCAAGAACAAGGACCTGAACACACCTCGATTTCCAACACCATCGCAGATGGAGGGGTGGCAAAATTCGACTTCAAAAGAAGGGGCAACAATAGATTACATTTTACAGTACAATAGAACAGACCCCGATTGGAAAAAATGGGTGGTTTGGCCCTTAGACACGAACACATGTCAGAAAAGATTCTGGGGTACCACCGAAGGGTTCAGTATCCATAGGCCAGACCCACGCTATGTACAAAGAGAACACCCAGGGGTAGTGACATCCTACAGTGTTGGGAAGTTGTGCCTTGATTGGCTAGAAACCTCAACACTCACAGAAGTGAAACAACACTTAGCCTTACTCTCACAAGACATAGATCTTAGGGATTTTTTACTAGGTCCCAAGAAACCCCGTCAGAAACGTTTCATATATGCTGTCATTTGTGCTGCCTACAATGAAAATTGGAAAATATCCCAACAAGAGGCCGCAGAGAGAATACGGGAAATAGACCGTATTAACTTGGAAAAATCTTTAGCAGTGGTAGACAATGGGTTAACAACTTTGACCTCCAGGATATATTCCTTAGGCAACATTGTATCTTCTGCGATAGACATACTGGAACAGGATTTAGCCATATTACAACACGGGCAATCTCAGTTACGTTCTGTTATGTTATTGAGCTGGACCCTGCAATCTTTGCGTGCAGGCTATGTGCCCTGGCATTATATCAACAGTACGTCTCTGTTTTCTGAATACAATCTAACAGATAAACAGATGGAAATGGCACAAAGGGGAGCAAAATATACAATGCTGCTTATTGAAAAACTGGACAGACTACCGTTTACGGTAGCGGAATCTCCGTCTACGGAATGGCTTATCCATGGCCACATAACTCTACCGGTCACTACTTTTCTATTTCAATATTGCCTTGAACAAAGGCAGGCGGGCAAATATGAAAATATGGGTAAGGAATACATTAAGGAATCTTGGGAGTTACCATACAGATTTCGATGCCGGAGTGGGGATCGAGAAGTGTTTCTAAGCGGTACAAACTGCAAGAACGCTTTTAAGCGGTTCGCTCATGTGCCAGGACATATCATTGCACGGAGCTTGTAATGGGTCGGTAGCAAACTTGTCCTGCCACATGAGAGGGACTCCAGCTGCCATGATTAAATCGGTATTCGAGCTGCTCTCGAATGGGAGTTACTTGAAGCATCAAGTAACTCCCATTCAGCAGAACGATCAAGGTTGCTGTGGGATGCTTCCCGGCATTGCCTATCTGGTCACTGTGAACTCCAGGGTTACTTGCTGTATGCAAGTATTGTTTCCCCCAACAAGTAAAGTCAAGGAGGCGCCGTTATGGCCTTCGTTTAATGTTTCCTTTATACAGTTTGATACTTTGAGCAGACTGAAAGCCATGCTTTTGCAGCAAACCGTACCCTGAACATCCGCGTGAGAGACCTTTGATCTTCAAATCACAAGGACCTCGACTGTTCGGAAGAGGAGTGGGTGTTATGTTCCATATAGGTACCCTAATATAGGCCTGGGTAACATCATACCCCTTCACCTACGTAACCTCCCCTACACTACACTGTAACAAGCCTTTTAGGATTGAACCTTTACCTAGTTCTAGTCCTGGGTGCAGAAGGAGGGTTTCTCCTGAACAATTGAGTCCTATAACTCCATCAGTAGACTCACACAGTATGAATGAATATTCATAAGGGTTCTTAGAAACCAGGCTGGGGCTACACCACTTTCCTCCCCATATCTACGTACACGGTTCATCCCATACGCCATCCTCAAATCCAACAATGGCTAATACAAGCAACAAGGGACAAAAGAGCCCTAGATACTTTCTGTATAAATACAGCACCTCTTGCTAGTGTTAGGGAGAGGGAACCGAGACTTTCAGGCCAACACACTGACCAGAGACGCTGAGACTCCTGCATGCAGACTCTCCAGCTGACAGTGGTCTGAACATCCCTCGTGGGGTGTCCGACTCGTGACCAAGAAGGGCTCCTACATTCTCACACTTCAGGTAATGGGGTTCGACTAAATCCTAGAGGGATTCTTGGCTTCACACCTACTCACATGCTAGGTACCCTTAGGTACATCTAGATAGGCATCGTAGGAGTACGCGCTTTCTTTTATCATGCATTTTATATTCATGTATTTATTCATGCGTATTGCAAGATGGTAGAATTGGACTATCCATTTATATTCACTGTACTGCTAATCATATATCTCTGCTACAGTCTAATGGTTGTTGCAGCTCAAATATTCTACACAAGAATACCGACTGTTCAATAAACCCTTATTGAAACGCCCAGGCTGTTTATTCTGTGTATCTCTGAGACAAGATAAGTAAGCACGAGTGACTAAGCGAAAAGTAGTACATTGTTTCCACGATCCTGAGGGATCAGGGTTGTCATGTTCTGAGGTTGCCAGAAACTATTCTCTCCCCGATAAGAGGAGACACTAGTGGCACTGTGAGCTAGCTTATGCAAACAGGCTAACATTTCTCGGTGGGGGTGCTCAGAGTCAGTCTGCCACCAAACCCACAGTTTATGTTATCTGAACGCGCAGGTCCTGTATGGGTAATATAGGAACTACACGACAGTGGCCCCCCTCCTGGCCCACTTCTGGGCCCGGAGACCCCATCCCCGGGGCCGTCCCTCACGTTAGGGACCAGGGGGGAGCCCCAATGCCTCTGCTGTCCCTGCCGGCTCCCCGCCTCCTGCAGGAGCCGGCATTGCTTTTGGACAAGGGGAGCTGCTGACATGCAGCTCCCCTTGTCCAAAAGCAAATTCCATGAAGCAAAGCAGAGTTTGCAAACTGCAATGTCACGGGGGTGGGCACCCCGGGACATTGCCGGAGCCGGCCCTGGGGTTGACAGTCCCCAGGGCCAAGGAGGGCTCTAGGAGGGGGGCCATGCGGCCCCCCTACCAACTTGTAAATAGCCCCAGGGAGGTGGTGGTCCTCGGGCCGGGGGTCCATAACGGACCCCCGTATTTAAATAATTAGTGCCCTGGGGAGATGTTGGTTCCCAGGGCAGTGTGGGGGGCTCGAGCCCCCCCACACTATAATTTTAAAACAAGCCGGGGGAGGTGGTGGTCCCCGGGGCTGCAGGGGGGCGCGTGCCCCCGCACATTATTAATAAAGTCCTGGTGAGGTGGCGGTCCCGGGGGCTGTGGGGGCCCGCGCAGCCCCCGCATATGTTATGCACATTGCCCCCAGGAACTGGCCTACCCGGGGACTCATTAAAATGAAGCGCGGGACACTGCGCTTTGTTTTTTTTATTTTCTCAGCGAAATTTGCGCAACCAGCGCGAATCCTGCCGTTTAAAAAAAAAATGCTTTTTGAGGCCCTGGGGGTCCCTGTGGGACCTCCTGAGCAGGCCTAGGAGGTCAGGGTGTTTCTACCCTGCCCCCGTTTCTTGTTTTTTAATGTTTTTTCTCCTTTTTTCTTGTGACTCGGTTTTACCGAGTCACAAGATGGCTGCTAACACTTCTTGGTTTGGAGTGTTAACAGCCAATCAAAATTAAGCTTGTGATCCGGAGGGTTCGCGAATCCTCCTCGGTCACCAGATATCGATATTTTTTATTTTTAAATTTCTCAGTAACTACTGAACGGATTTACACCGTTTAAAAAAAGGTTGCTTTCTGAACCAAGAGCTACCTTTTTGCCAAATTTGGTGTAATTCCGTTCAGCAGTTCGGGCTGTAGCTTTGTCTAAAGTTTCCTATGGAAATTAACATGGAAAAAACATGTTTTGGTAACCCCCTTTTTTCTCGGCCCCTGCTCAACAAATCACCTAGCAATTTTCAAGACAGGAGCTGACCTGAGCGAACGATTAATTTTGAAAATTTCGCGAAGATTCGTCAAACGGCGCCAAAGATATTGGCAAAAGAAAAAACGCTTTTTGAATAGAAACAAGGTCCTAACTATAACTACCTAATGACGACCGCCAGTAGGTAATATATATATATTTATATATATATATATATATATATATATATATATATATATATATATATATATATATATATCCTCAACAAACAAAGTTGCGGTATGCTGGCATGCTGCCAGATCGCTGGTGGTGCACTAATAATAGCGCTACCGCTCGCGCTAGAAATGTAGAAAAGAATCTCCCAAACCTCTATATGATAATGGGAGCCGGCACTCGTTGTCATGGGGATTCTCCTGTTTATTGCATCAGTCACATAGGACACAAGAACAAGCACAAGAGGGACGCGTTTCGGCAGTCACGCTGCCTTTTTCGACCTACAATGCGCCATATTGGTGCTCATTTGAAAGCCATCACATTAAAAATAAAAGATGCACTATTCTTTACAGTGATTGGGTGTACATTAATTTCCGAGGGCAATCTGCTCTCATACTCAGAAACGAACTCAATTTTGAATCGAAATATTAAAATAAAAAGGGGGCTCACAGAGGCGACTTCCTGCTGTTAATACTCGAATTCCCGTGTCCAGTGTGATCCAATGACAAGCAGTAGTAAGGTCCCATGAATGTGGTATCATGGGACCTTACTACTGCTTGTCAAATTGGATCACACTGGACACGGGAATTAGAGTATTAACAGCAGGAAGTCGCCTCTGTGAGCCCTCCTTTTATTTGGATATTTCGATTAAAAATTAAGTTAGTTTCTGAGTATGAGAGCAGATTGCCCTCGGAAATGAATGTACTTGAAAGGAGCCGATAAAATAATTTGGTAGGCGACTACGCTGGAAGTAACTTTGTGTAAACAGGCAGAAATGCGTGACATTTGGTTTAAAAAAAGTCATTATTGTGATACCTTTATTTGCAGTTTAAGGACTCAAACAGCAATCCAGTCAGGGCTGTGCACAAATTATAGCAATGCATGTTGGGACTTTTTTTGAACGAGATGTATTGTACATATTATGGGCATAACTCTCAGTAGCACAGTTAGTAAATAACCTTAAAGCGATTTTATTTGCAGGATTTACTTTGTTGTGACCATCTCTGAGAAGTTGTAGTTATGCAGCATTGTTTATATTGTGATTCTCCCACATGTCTGTGTACACCCAATCACTGTAAAGAATAGCGCATCTTTTATTTTTAATGTGATGGCTTTAAAATGAGCACCAATATGGCGCATTGTAGGTTGAAAAAGGCAGCGTGACTGCCGAAACGCTCTTGTGCTTGTTCTTGTGTCCTATGTGACTGACGCAATAAACAGGAGAATCCCCATGACAACGAGTGCCGGCTCCCATTATCATATAGAGGTTTGGGAGATTCTTTTATATATATATATATATATATATATATATATATATATATATATATATATATATATATAGATAGATAGATAGATAGATAGATAGATAGATAGATAGATAGATATATAGATAGATATATATGTGCATGTATTAGAGCTAACTTTAACTGGTACATTTCAGTGGTTTTGCACATTTCACTTGTTACGTTGTCACAATAATACTCTCCTAACTATAACGTTACTTTAACCTTTGTTTATTTCAATGACTATATATATATATATATATATATATTCACTGAAAAAACCATAGGTTTCAGGGACGTTATAGTTAGTTGGACATTTCACTCGTACAAAACCATAGAAATGCTGCCGCTATAGTTAGTTCAGCTAACTATAACTCGCGCCCCGCAATGCACTGCTGATGACGTCACATATTACATCATTCATGACATGGTCAGTGACATCACTGATGACATCACTGATGACATCTCAAATGACATCACTGATGACATCATCCAGTGACTGTGTGTTTCTTTAAAGTTTAAATATGTATTATATATATGCCAAGGTGTATTGAAGAATGAGTGGGTGTATAAGTGTCTGGATGGAGGATTTAGTAGGTGCGTGACTGTTTAAGTGAGTGATTACATGTGTCTTACTGAATGCATGGGTTAGTGACTAAACTGTGTGAATGTCTGTATCAGTCTGTCTGTTGTTGTATAAGCTGCTGCATGGGTTGGTCAGTAGCTACATGAGTGTCTATATGGGTTATCGATTGGTTGCCTGAGTATTTGTATGGGTGCCTGAGTGTGTGTATGGGTGGGTGGGAGGTGTGTGACTCTGTGCATAGATGTTTGAGTGGTTGATTCACTGGGTGTATGGGTTCAAGAGTGCATGTGGAAACAGCTGTATGGGTGGGTGAGTGTGTGTATGGGTGTGTTGGGGAGTGAATGGATGTCTCAGTGGTACATGTCCAAGTAACTACATATGTAAAAGGCAGTGTATGTGAGAGTTGGAGTATATAAATGACTATACGTGAGAGTCAGTGATTGTGAGAGTGGCTGTATGGATGAGTGTGTACTTGTATCAGTGATTGTATAAGAGAGTAAGTATGCATTTGTTTCTGTTTGAATAAGTGATGTGGTGTGTGTATAACTGTATAGGTCAGTAAATGGTGTGATTGATTCTTTGCATGACTGACTAGGTGTGTGAGTAACTCTGGATGAGTGGTGGTGTGTGAGTGTCTGTATAGGTGTATGAGTGCATATGATAGTGTTGTATTGATGAGTGACTGCATGTATGAGTGATTGTATGGGTGAATGAGTGGATGTGTGTGTAGACCTAGGAATCAGTGAGTGCGTATGTAGTAACTGGTATTGGTGTGTCGATGGTTTCGAAAATGGTAGACTGTATTTTACAGTGGGTGTATCAAAGGTTATATTAGAGTGTGAGGAGGTGCATCAGATTTTCACGTGGATGATGTAATCAGTGATGTCATCAGTGATGTCATTTGAGATGTCATCAGTGATGTCATCAGTGATGTCACTGACCATGTCTTGAATGATGTAATATGTGACGTCATCAGCAGTGCATTGCGGGGGCGCGAGTTATAGTTAGCTGAACTAACTATAACGGCGGAATTTCTATGGTTTTGTACGAGTGAAATGTCCAACTAACTATAACGTGCCTAAAACCTATGGTTTTTTCAGTGAATTTCAATGGTTTTTTAAATGCTAATTTCTAACTATAACATAGCAGTCGCGTTTGCAGAGTGGTGGAGAAAGGTGAGCGTGGCCTTCAAACACCTTTTAGCAATCCCACTGTGTGGGATTTAGCGGAAGTATCAGGAGGGATAGTTAGCCCCCAACGTCAACCTTGGGGGCCAACTACCCCTTTTATTACCTCCAGTAAGTCCCACACAGCAGGATTGCTAACTTGTTATATCAGGCCCCACCCCCTCCCTGCAGCACTCTGCAAACGCGCCCCCTGGCGTGTTCTAAGTTGGGGGATTAAGTCCCCTTGAATCCTGAGGGTCCCTGGGGGCCAACTAGGCCACCAGGTACCTCCATTAAGCGCCACTGAGCTGAGTTGCAGAGAGGTGTCAAAAGGGGCGTGGCCTTGGACCACAGCTCTGTGGCGCTTACTGGAGGTACATGGTGGGCTAGTTGGCCCCCAGGGACCCTCAGGATTGAAGAGGACTTAATCCCCCAATTTACAACGCGCCAGGGGGCGCGTCAGCACACTTGTTATGTCAGGCCCCGCAACCTCCCTGCACCACTGTGCAAACGCGCCCCCTGGCGCATTGTAAGTTGGTGGATTAAGTCCCCTTGAATCCTGAGGGTCCCTGGGGGCCAACTAGCCCACCAGGTACCTCCAGTAAGCGCCACAGAGCTGCGTTTCAGAGAGGTGTAAAAAGGGGTGTGGCCTCAGACCACCTCTCTGCAACGCAGCTCTGTGGCGCTTACTGGAGGTACCTGGTGGGCTAGTTGGCCCCCAGGGACCCTAAGTATTGAAGGGGACTTAATCCCCCAATTTACAATGTGCCAGGGGGCGCGTTTGCACACTTGCTAGGTTAGGCCCTGCCCCCTCCCTGCACCACTGTGCAAACGCGCCCCCTGGCACATTGTAAATTGGGGGATTAATTCCCCTTGAGTCCTGAGGGCCCCTGGGGGACAACTAGCCCACCAGGTACCTCCAGTAAGCGCCACAGAGCTGCGTTGCAGAGAGGTGTAAAAAGGGGCATGGCCTCAGAACACCTCTGCAACACAGCTCTGTGGCACATACTGGAGGTACCTGGTGGGCTAGTTGGCCCCCAGGGACCCTCAGTATTCAAGGGGAATTAATTCCCCAACTTACAATGCGCCAGGGGGTACGTTTGCTGAGTGCTGCAGGGAGGGGGCGGGGCCTCCGGCATGATGCCGTTTTTTTTTTTACAAGGGGAGCTGTGTGGCCCCCCTTCTTTTACATTATTTGGGGCCCTGGGGACCCCATCCCCCAGGGCCTGCTCTTTTTTTACATTTAAAAAAAACAGGAAGGGGGCCGCGCTGCCCCCCTCCCGAGGCCAATTTTGGCCCGTGGACCCCATCCCCCAGGGCATGGCCACATTTTTTTTTTTTTTTTTAAGGAGGGGGCTGCGTGGCCCCCCTCCTTAGGCCTCTATTGGCCCCGGGGACCCCATCCCCCGGGGCTGTGCCTCTTTATTTTTTTTTATTTTAATATTGAAGGGGGGCCGCATGGCCCCCCTCCTGGGCCACTTCTGGCCCCAGGTACCCCATCCCCCGGGGCCGGCCCTTTGTGTTGGGGACCGTGGGGGGAGCCCCAATGCCCCCACGGTCTTGCCGGCTGTCCTCTACCAGTAACATCATTCTGTTTCTTAAAGATGTTTTCTTGAGGGAGGGGTTTCCTGACACCATGGTGACCGATAATGGTACTCAATTCACGAGTGCTGAATTTGAATTTTTTTTTTAAATCATGCAACATTCAACACGTTAAGAGTTCACTTTATCACCCCCAGTCCAATGGACTTGTAGAACGAATGAACAGGTTTGTGGGGGACTGTATTAAGTGGGCCAGGTCCTGTAACTGTGATATTATCAATTCACTTAACAGTATGCTATTGTTGTACAGGACCACCCCCCACTCCACAACCAAAGTCTCTCCCTTTGACCTATTAAGGGGAAGAAAGCCCAACACTAGCTTTAAGCCTGCATGGATGAACAAGTGGATCAAGTCAGTTCCTGATATTGACAGTCTTATGCTTTTGGTTAGAGAAAATGTCTCTAACTCCCAGTCGAAACAGAAGTCCTGGTTTGACAAAAAGAAAGGTGTCAAGACTGTACATGTAGTCGTTGGAGATCTTGTTCGCATTAAGTCCCCTTTGCATGTGAAGAAGGGTGAGAGCAAGTTTGGTTCTCCCATTTCCGTCACCAGGGTGGGTAGGAACTCTGTGCAAGTTGAAGGGGGAAAGTGGTGGAATGCTGGTAAGATTGTAAAAGTTAAGAATGTCCCTTCAATTCCTGCTGCTTTGCCTCTTAGCCCTGAGGATTCTGTACCCTCAGGCATGTCTCTCAGAAGGAGTTCAAGACCTAAAATTATTCCTAAGAGATACCGCATTTGAAATGTTTTAGGGTCTCTGTTTTATGCTTACTTACAAAACATTTAACAGTTATTGTTCTTATTTATCTCCTGGTTGTTTCTTTTCCTATTTGATTTTTTTTATTTTTTTTATTTTTCTTTTTTTGTTTATTGAGAAAGGAGGATATGTTATATTCTCTTTACTGTATTGCTTTAGTGTTACAGCCTTATGCTGTTCCATGTTATTCTAGTCTCTAGTTCAGGCTTCACCTGATAGAATGTTGATGGGTTGCCTAGTTGCCCTGTTGCTGGGTTCTGTACTTTCAAATGGTAATGAGAGCTGCTGGGGCTGGATGTGTCTTCACCTCGCTCTCAAGTCTGCTGTGTAGCTTATCTACAATAAATCCCTGTTGAACTCACCGCTGACTACGAGTATTCTACTACACTCTCGCAGTCAGTCTCTCTCTCTGTCAGTCAGTCTCTCTCTCAGTCAGTCAGTCTCTCTCTCAGTCAGTCAGTCTCTCTCAGTCAGTCAGTCTCTCTCAGTCAGTCTCTCTCTCTGTCAATCAGTCTCTCTCTCAGTCAGTCAGTCTCTCTCTCTCAGTGTCAGTCTCAGTCAGTCAGTCTCTCTCTCAGTCAGTCTCTGTCAGTCAGTCTCTCTCTGAGTCAGTCAGTCTCTCTCTCTGTCAGTCAGTTTCTCTCTCTCTCTGTCAGTCTCTCTTAGTCAGTCAGTCTCTCTCAGTCAGTCAGTCTCTCTCTCAGTCAGTCAGTCTCTCTCTGTCAGTCAGTCTCTCTCTCTCAGTCAGTCTCTCTCTATCAGTCAGTCTCTCTCAGTCAGTCAGTCTCTCTCTGTCAGTCAGTCTCTCTGTCAGTCTCTCTCTCTCAGTCAGTCTCTCTGTCAATTAGTCTCTCTCTGTCAGTTAGTCTGTCTCTCAGTCAGTCTGTCTCTCAGTCAGTCAGTCTCTCTCAGTCTCTCTCTCTGTCAGTCTCTCTCTCTCTCTCTCTCTCTCTCTCTGTCAGTCTCTTTGTCAGTCAGTCTCTCTCTGCCAGTCAGTCTCTCTCTCAGTCTCTCTCTCTCTCAGACTCTCTCTCTCTGTCAGTCTCTCTCTCTCTGTCAGTCAGTCTCTCTCAGTCAGTCAGTCTCTCTCTCTGTCAGTCACTCTCTCTCTCAGTCAGTCAGTCTCCCTCTCTTTGTCAGTCAGTCTCCCTCTCAGTCAGTCAGTCTCTCTCTCAGTCAGTCAGTCTCTCTCTCTCTCTGTCAGTCAGTCTCTCTCTCTATCAGTCAGTCTCTCTCTCTCTCTGTCAGTCAGTCTCTCTGAGTCAGTCAGTCAGTCTCTCAGTGAGTCAGTCTCTCTCAGTCAGTTAGTCTCTCTCAGTCAGTCAGTCTCTCTCTCAGTCAGTCAGTCTCTCTCTCAGCCAGTCTCTCTCTCAGTCAGTCAGTCTCTCTCTCTCTCAGTCAGTCAGTCTCTCTCTTAGTCAGTGTCTTTCAGTCAGTCAGTCTCTCTCAGTCAGTCAGTCTCTCTCTCTGTCAGTCAGTCTCTCTCTCAGTTTGTCAGTCTCTCTCTGTCAGTCAGTCTCTCTCTCTCAGTCAGTCTAGTCTCTCTGAGTCAGTCAGTCTCTCTGAGTCAGTCAGTCTCTCTCAGTCAGTCAGTCTCTCTCTCATTCAGTCAGTCTCTCTCTCAGTCAGTCTCTCTCAGTCAGTCAGTCTCTCTCTCAGTCAGTCTTTCTCTCTCTGTCAGTCAGTGTCTCTCTCTCTCTGTCAGTCTCAGTCAGTCTCTCTAAGTCAGCCAGTCTCTCTCTCAGTCAGTCTCTCTGTCAGTCAGTCTCTCTGTCAGTCAGTCAGTCTCTCTCTCAGTCAGTCAGTCTCTCTCTCTGTCAGTCTCAGTCAGTCAGTCTCTCTCTCTGTCAGTCAGTCTCTCTCTGGCAGTCTCTCAGTCAGTCAGTCTCTCCCAGTCAGTCTCTCTCAGTCAGTCAGTCTCTCTCAGTCAGTCTCTCTCAGTCAGTCAGTCTCTCTCAGTCAGTCTCTCTCAGTCAGTCTCTCTCTCTCAGTCAGTCTCTCTCTCTCTCAGTCAGTCTCTCTCTGTCAGTCAGTCTCTCTCATTCAGTCAGTCTCTCTGTCAGTCAGTCTCTCTCTCTCTCTGTCAGTCTCAGTCAGTCAGTCTCTCAGTCAGTCAGTCTCTCTCAGTCAGTCACTCTCTCAGTCAATCACTCTCTCAGTCAGTCTCTCTCTCAGTCAGTCACTCTCTCAGTCAGTCTCTCTCTCTGTCAGTCAGTCTCTCTCTCAGTCAGTCAGTCTATCTCAGTCAGTCAGTCTCTCTCTCTGTCAGTCTCTCTCTCAGTCAGTCTCTCTCTCTGTCAGTCAATCTCTCTCTGTCAGTCAGTCTCTCTGTCAGTCAGTCTCTCTCTCAGTCAGTCAGTCTCTCTCTCAGTCAGTCAGTCTCTCTGTCAGTCAGTCTCTCTCAGTCAGTCAGTCTCTCTCTACCTCAGTCAGTCAGTATCTCTCTCAGTCAGTCAGTCTCTCTCTGTCTGTCAGTCTCTCTCTCTGTCAGTCTCTCTCTCTCTGTCAGTCTCTCTCTCTCAGTCAGTCTCTCTCTCAGTCTGTCTCTCTCTCAGTCAGTCAGTCTCTCTCTCAGTCAGTCTCTCTCTCTCTCTGTCAGTCTCTCTCTCTCTGTCAGTCTCTCTCTCAGTCAGTCAGTCTCTCTGTTAGTCAGTCTCTCTCTGTCGTTCAGTCTCTCTCTCTCTCTCTCTCTCAGTCAGTCTCTCTCTCTCAGTCAGTCTCTCTCTCTCTGTCAGTCTCTCTCTGTCAGTCAGTCTCTCTCAGTCAGTCAGTCTCTCTCTTAGTCAGTCAGTCTCTTGCTCTCTCTCTCTACAACATACCTTAGAAACATTGCCAATATCTCTGGCTAAACACTTATAAGGTCCGAACGGCGAGACCTATTGGCGATGCCAAGGCTTGTTTTTTATTTTTTCTTCCGGATTCGTGCACCCAGCGCGAATTCGGACGTTTCTTAAAATGTTTTTGGGCTGGGGGTCCTTGTGGGACCCCCTGAGCAGGCCTAGGGGGTCAGGGTGTTCCCACCCTGCCCCCTTTTCTTGTTTTTCATCTTTGTTTAACTGTTTTCTTATGACTCTGGTTCAACCTAGTCCCAAGATGGCTGCCAGCATTTCCTGGATGAAGTGCTGACAGCCAATCAGATTTCACGATGACATGTGTGATTAGGCTCCGCCCAGATATCGATATTTCTTTTTCCTTTCTCTTTCCTGTAATATTTCAAAGACTACTGAACGGATTTACACCATTTAACAAAAAGGACTCTTTCTGAACCAAGACCTACCTTTTTGCTAAATTTGGTGTAATTCCGTTCAGCAGTTCGGGCTGTAGCTTTGTCTAAAGTTTCCTATGGAAAATAACATAGGGAAAACGCGTTTTGGGACCCCCCTTTTTTCTCTGCCCCCGCTTGGCGAATCACCCCGAAACTTTCAAGACAGGAGCTGACCGGAGCTGATCACTAGTTTTGAAAATTTCACGAAGATTCGTCAGCCGGCGCCAAAGTTATTGAGAAAACAAAAAACGCTTCTCCTATGGAAACTAGGTCCTAACTATAACTACCTACTGGCGACTGCCAGTAGGTAATATATATATATATATATATATATATATATATATATATATATATATATATATATATATATCCATTCGAAACTGCTCTCACAATGAAGATGCCAAAGCAGTTTTGCCAAGAACAAGCGACCCAAAGGAAAATTATTTTTGGAAGATCAAGTTGCAGCCCATCCACTACGGATTAGATACTTACCAAAGCTACATGAACCATGATGCACTGGATGCACACACCCCCCGGGGCGGGATTATGAATTTAAATTGCGAGTGCAAGATGAAATGCAGCTGTTCCTTTCTCCCCAAGCCAGCCAGTGATCAAGGGAAAACAGTTCCAGAAACGCGTTTGGCATAAGGCTTTAAAGACATTACGCTGGGATGGCACGATTTGTTTGGCTGCTGCCTGCTGAATAAACGAGAGGAAATTCCTATATACTAATATACTAATTTCCAACTTTAATGTACACCTAAAGAAGTGACATTAGCAGAAGCAAACTGAGCCAGTAAAACACAATAAGGCAATGCGAGCCTAGGATTGTTAGATTTAAAGTGAGTTTCTTGAAAACATATAACATCTGGATTAAAGGTGCCTAACCAACTCAATGCACTATGAAATTTATGTCTATTAATTACCCCATTAATATTATAAGACACAACTCTGACTTTGCATATATTATTTACCCCATGAATATTACAAGACACAACTCTGATTACTGCATCTCTCTGCCTACAAGGATTGACGCCACTGCGAAAGTCAAAAAAGATTGAAACCAATAAGATACGTAAATTTTTCTATGTAAACCAACCAAGTGCAGCTAGCATCCCAACATCCACCATGCCTCAACTCTCTTCCCTCTCCCCAACCCCCACAGCTTTTCCCAGAGTGATGCCTGCCGTCACCCAAAGGAAGTTGGAGACTGTTAGAAATGTGGTCTCTAGTTGGCAGTGGTTTGCACCCTGTCCAAGTAGGGACCCTCACTCTAGTCAGAGTAAGGGAGTCACACAGCTAAGATAACCCCTGCTCACCCCCTTGGTAGCTTGGCATGAGCAGCCAGGCTTATTTCAGAGGCAATGTGTAAAGCATTTGTACATACACACACAGTGAAAACACTATGAAAGGGAGTCCACACCAGTTTAGAAAAATTGTAAATATTTATCTGAATAAAACAAGATCAAAACGACAAAAATCCAACATACAAAAGTAAAGATATCACTTTTCAAAGGTTAAATAAGTTCAGTCCATAGAAATCTACGGATGCGTTTCTTTTAGCACAAAGTACCTTGGATGTGTCAAAATTCAAAACGAAACAGGTGCAGGGAGGTGAGGTACCGGAAAAGCAAAGCAATGCATCGGTTCTTTACTCCCAGGGGAGGTGATGCATTGGTTTCTTACCGCCAGAGGAAGTAAAGCGTTGGTTCCTTACTGCTACGCAGGGGAGGTAATGTTATGTTTCATATAGACGCCCTAATATAGACACGTTCATATATACGTTTAAATTATTTTGGGTAGTTCGTGTTGTTGATCTACTGGACTGAACTCCCTTAGGCGTTGGCGGATCGCCACTGAAGTTGCCTCCCCCTTAATGTTAGCTAGTATTATGGCTGATACCTGTTTGTAGTTACCTAGTAACTTCATCCCTAAGTTAAGGGCTGGCTCTGCTCCGTACTCATTTTGTATCTGTCTCAATACGTCAGGTAATATTGCTAATGATGGGATACCAAGCGTTCTGGTATATATGGCAGCAAAGACTGTACCCCAAGAGGTGCAGTCCTCTATTTGTGGTGTGATCCCCATGGGCAAGCAGATTGTTAGTATTCTTTGTTTATCACAGGTGGTAGTATTCGGGAATACTGCCTCAAGCTGAGTTATTTTCTGAGCTATCCAGAATGGTATTTGTTCGCGTTTTGCGGGCATTTTGCCTATTACTGCGTGTAATGTTTGAGGAGTAATTTTATTTCCTGTACCCTGAGCTGGAGTACTATTTGCTGCACCTGGTGCAGGTTGGATTATTAAAGTCCTCATGACAAATTGTGTCAGGTTTCTGTAGATTTTAATTAAATCTGTGTGTTGTTCGAGTAAGTCTCCTGGTGGCAATGTCAGGATGTGGTGTGTAGGCGGCTAATATTGGCCATGTGGCTCCTCCTCCTCCGAGTGGGCCTAACCGTACTCTTCTTCGTACGTGGGGTAGGGTACCATTAAACCAGTAATAATGTTCCTGGTAAGTGAGTGGAATCTCTATGTCCTCAAACGGACAATATTCCGGTGGTGCATCTCCTTCTATATAGTTGTGAAATGTATTTGCTATTGCATTTGCTGCCGGGAATGTAACCCATGAATAGAATACCTCTGTTTTGTTTGATTCGTGTGCCTCAATCGCGAAAACTACAATGCCACCCCTAGCTTGTAAACCATTTTCTAATAGTCTTAGGGTGACTGTCCTTCTGAACTTTGGTGCAATCTGTATTGCATCCGCAGGATCTTCTCCTTCTTCTGAAAAATTCAGTTCAACTCTCTCTGCCCGTACCTCGGCATCAGTCATGTTTAGAGGAAGAAGTGTTCCAAGGGAACTAAGATAAGGTGTTATGCACAATTTTTAGGAACACTATGTTCTTTCAAGCTTGAATAACCAACAGCCAATAAATTGTATTTTTGTACTACTCAGCTGCGGCAGATTTTGTGCCCACCCACTCCAGACGTCTCTGGTGTTTTGTGAGTAGGTTCTCTGAGAATAGCACGACTGAACTACTCAGATTCTATTGTTAAATAAGTACCCAACCAACGTTGGGCACCATGTCGTGTAGTTCCTATAGAACCCCTGCAGGACCTGCGCGGTTGGATAACATAAACTGTGGGCTTGGTGAGCGACTGGCTCTGTGCACCCCCACCGCGTATGTTAGCCTGATTTGCATTAGCTAGCTCACAGTGCCACTAGAATCTCCTCTTATCGGGGAGAGATTAGTTTCTGGCAACCTTAGATCATGACAACCCTGATCCCTCAGAATCGTGGAAACAATGTACTACTTTTCGCTCAGTCACTCTTGCTTACTTGTTCGGTTTGTCTCAGAGAGTTAAACAGAATAAACAGTCTGGGCGTTTCAATAAGTATTTATTGAACAGTTGTTATTCTGGTGTAGAATATATGTGCTGCAACAACCAGCAGACAGTAGCAGAGATATATTATCAGCAGTACGATAAAAGTGAAAGGATAGTACAGTTCTACCATATTGCAATAATAATGGTTACAAACATGAATATATAAAATGCATTATAAAAGTGTGCGTACTCCTCCGATGCCTAACTAGATTTACCTAAGTGTACCTAGCATGGGTGTAGGTCTGAAAGCCTAAGAGCCAAGAATCCCTCTAGGATTTTAGTTGAACCCCATTACCTGAATAGAGAGAGTGTGGGACCCCGCCCTGGTCTCGAGTTGGACACCCCGCAAGGGCTGTGTTAGACCGCTGTCAGCTGGAGCGACTGCATGCAGGAGCCTCAGCGTCTCTGGTCAGTGTGTCGGCATGGAAGTCTCGGTTCCCCCTCTCTTACCGGGGCAAGATGTGGTGTATTTATACCCTAAAGTGTCTCGTCCCTTAGTATGGTTTGTATTGGTCTTTGTTGGACATGAGGAAGACGTCAGGGGTGAACTTTGTACATACATATTATGCGGGAGATGTAGCTGGTGAATGCTCATGCATAATTTATGAGTACATTGTAGGCCTGTGTTCGGGAAAAACCCTGCAGTGTTCAAACCACAGACTAGATAACGTTCAACCCTCAGAGCTCATTGTGTACCATAGGGAACTGATGTAGGTGAAAGATCATGCCTATATTAGGGCATAGGAGATCATGACTATAATAGGGCATAGACGATTATGACCATAATAGGGCATATACGATTATGACCATATACCATATGCAGAATCAGGCAGGGACAGTTTAGGTGGGAAAGCATTAAAACCACAACTAGTGGGCAGTTCTGAAAAGGACACTACAAAGCAGACACCTACTTCTTCTAAAAAGAAATGGGAGAATAAAAAGCAACAAAAGTCTAAAGACAGCAGATCTCAATCCCGAGGCAGGTCTCCTCAGCAGGAGCCCTCTGAAAGGAGGTATAACCTCCGGAATAGGGATAATATTAGGAAACCTGGCAGGTATCAGGATACTGATACACGTTCCTCTTGTTCCTTTCAGGGTTCATCAAAAAACTCAGAGAGGGAAGGACGGTCAGAACAAAGACAAGAGGACCGTACAAAGTCCAGAGAAAAGCAACGCGCTGCGGACTACGCACCTAAAAAAGAAGATAAACAAAAACAAAAACCTCAGTTCAAAAAGAAGAAGGTAGCAGGTCTCAAGATCAGACATGCCCAGAATTCTGAGGACACAGCTTCTGAATGGGGAATGGGCTCTGACGATGCTAGACAGCGCGGCAGAAGTAACAATAGCTCGCCAGAACCTGAAGGAATTTCTGGTGACAGCGGAGTTGAGTGAGTATATCACGGTGAAAACACCTGATACTCGGGTAAGTGTCCCACATAAGTTATATGAGATAACACTCCGGATGGAGGGGGCAAGCCCAGGAAAATTAAAGGTCTATTTTGGAAAAATCTGTCATCTGGATATGACATCCTATTAGCAGAGCAAGACTGGCCGCCAGCATTCATCATGGAGTGCCCTAAGGGAGAAACAGTCATTTTTCCAGCATTTTCCGACCTCGTTCCCATACATTTAAAACATGCATATGCGCAGGAGTGGGCGGTTGCCCTAGCACCAGCATTGTACAAAAATCATGCTGGTTGGGATGAGGATTCAACTCACCACGTGATCCTGTTAAATATTTCCCCTAATGCTCAAAGGCAATACCCTATAAAGCAGGAAGCTAAAAAACAAGTCAGGGAGATCCTAGATCAACTAGAATACCAGGGGGTGATTGAAAAGTGCACTTCACCTATGAACAATCCTTTGTTTCCCGTAATGAAACCTGACAACACATATCGTTTAGTTTTGGATTACAGACATTTAAACACTTGCACAAAGACATTTGCAGTTCAAAATGCACACAGTGCTGCATTAATGAATAACTGTGCGGAAAAAATACAAAACAACACTTGATATCTCAAATGGATTTTTCTGCCAAAATATAGCGCCTGAAAGCAGGTATTTGACCGCATTCTCAGTGCTAGGGTCGCAACGGCAATTTTGTCGACTCCCCCAAGGGTATAAGAATACCCGGGGTTGTTTTCAGCAAGGGTAACAGAGTTACTCCAAAATTTGGATGAAGAAGCATTGTCCTATGTGGATGATATTTATTTGACGGACGATGACTTACCGAGGCACTTGGCCAGGGTGAGCACCATTATTATGGGATTCGCCTCTGAGGGCTATAAATTTAATTTTAAAAAATCAAAAATTGCCCATCTCAATGTCCTGTTCGTAGGGTATAAGCTGTCAAGTGAAGGAAAAAGCCTAGCAGCTAACTTTTTAGAAAAGTGTGCGCTGCTCCAACCTCCAAAATCGTTAAAGAATTTACAATCAATTCTGGGATTCCTACATTTTGGTCGAACATACATTTTGGATTATGTAGAAGGAGTAAAACCTTTCTACGACTTAATAAAACCTGATTTTTCAGTCAGACAATGGACACAGGAATATACAAACATCCTACATTCACTACAAGAAGACATGATAGCTTCAAAACACTTACAGACACGCGTAAATGTACACAACTTAGTGATCCGAGTAATAGCGGGTCAATGCGGGTACACTTACTTAACCTTCAATGAAGGTGAAACGGTACCAATCGCATACAAATCACACCTGTACACAAACGCAGAGATGTGTTTCACTTCAACAGAAAAAATCCTGACAGCACTGCAGACCGCTGTAGCAAGAGAAAGAGCTCTGGCTCAGGGAAAGCGCATAATAGTCGTGACCCCAGTACCAGCCTTAGAGGCTGTTACAAAGGCTAGCATTCCAAATGCGAAAGCCTTACATCCCAGATGGATACAATGGGCTAATTATCTTACTGCAACGGATGTTGAATACAGATTTGATCCAACTTTAAAAACACAAGCATTTCTGCAATACGAACAAGAATATCCTCTACCAAATGAGATTTCGCCTCTAGATCAGTATGAATACATTATTTACACTGACGGATCTGCTCAAACGGCCATAGGGAGTAAGCAAGCTTACAGCGCAGCTTGTGCAATCGTTAAAGGTCACATGCGCGATGGAAAGTTCCATCCAAGTTGCACTAAAACGCAATCTCTAGGAGACTGCACGGCTCAGTTAGCAGAATTAAAAGCACTGATACTGGCACTCGTAAATACGGAAAACGAATTCCCCACACTGATAGTGTGTGATTCCTTTTACTGTGTACAATCATACAATGAATATTTACATCATTGGGAACGAAACGGGTTTAAAGACGCAAAAGGTGGCACAATTTAGCATAAAATGCTATGGGAACAGGTAGTGGAGTTGAGAAACAAACTACCAAGGGCTCACATGATACATACACTGAGTCATCAGCGTGATGGCGTTCACGTTGAAGGGAATTCATTGGCTGATGAAGCCGCAAAGGGGGCTGTACACACAGCATCCGTAGCTGCAATCCCTCGTTCAAAAACGAGAATAGACGGCGAGATTTTGGTAGCTGTCATTGCTTCACGCAAAGGCAGCACAGCAGTACCTAAAAGATTTCCACTCAAATACTCCTACAAGTTAGATGCAAACAACATTCCATATGCTCAGATTCCTGGAGTGGGGGATAGAGTAATACCAAATATGGATCGTAGGCAAGGCTTAATTCTAGCAGCACACAAGGGTTTGGGTTCTGCGCATACAGGCGTTATAGCGACTATTTCTTTACAGAAACAGCGCTAATGGTGGCCAGGGTTAACAAAGCAGACCAAAGACTATGTCTTAAAGTGCGACATCTGCCAGCATATGAAAGGCTCCACCGTAGCACGCCCAGCGCAGACACCATTACTAAAATCAGACAAACCTCTCGCATGTGTGTATTTGGACCACTGTGGACCCCTACAATCTGACTGGACCAAGAAATATATCATGGTTGCAGTGGATTCCTGCTCTAGATTCCTATGGGTCTGGCCTCAGCGCTCGGCTGACGCTCATACTGTTATAAAAGATTTGCGAGTCTTTATCGGCACATATGCAGTTGGCACGTTACCTTCTGACCGTGGCCCGGCGTTTAGCTCTCGGGCTTACAAAGAGGCCATGGAAGGAAGGGGCGTAGCATTGCGGTACTCCTCTCCGTACCATCCTGAGGGAAATTTTGTTGTGGAGAGGAAAAACTGTGACTTAAAGCAATCTTTAACAGCTAGGGTATTAGGCAAGGGAGGTAGTTGGGTCAGTCACCTTTATGGGGTCCAAAGAGCATTTAACAACCAGCCAAGAAGTTCTCTAGGGGGTGTCACTCCTTACGAGGTCCTATTTGGGACGAGAATGTGGGTACCTGAACTTGATTGTGAAGGCGCAGTGGCGGATGAGAAACAATTTGATATCCATGATCGTTTGACTGTTTTACAGGATCTAAATGAATCCAGGGCACAACGAAGTAACATCCACTTAAAACAGACCGCCACTGAGGAAGTCAAGGCAGTAACGGCAAGACCTGCTGGATCCCAAAAGTCGGGGATCTGGTCAGAGAGAAGATTGCAGACAAGAAAGAATTTGGGCCATCTTACAGAACAGCTGTACCGGTCCTAGCAATCCAAGGCACAAGAACTGTACTTCTGCCGCCTCTTGCCGGGAAAAAGGAGAAAAGATTTGTCTCAATTGACTTAATCAAACCACACTATGTGGCCGATACTAAACAGTAGGCCTCGTGGACTCCACAGTAGCAGACGCCCTCCTCTCGCTACAATCCAAGAAGTTCAAACAGAAAGACTCCACGTTTGAAGAGCCACCTGTACGGAATGAAGGACTAAGCAACAATGCTATGGAACTCGTTCCACTTCAGCAAGAAGTTCAACTTCAAGAAGAAAATCAACTTAACAACCAAGTTGCAATACCTCGTCAAGAGCAAAATCCAATTTCAACAAATCCCGATGCAATTCCAACAATTGATCGAACTGCTTCTGGCTACTTCATGAACTTTGATACGTTTTCACTGGATCCAAGCGAGCCGGAAACGACGCCAGCCCAAAAATCACACAAACAGAAACTCATTGACTTTTTGCACTTTTTTAGAAAGACTTACCTGGTGTCACCTTGGATAGAACTATGGTATATCACTGGGATTCTATTTCTTCTTTTTGGCTAGGTTTAACAATAACTTTTAGTATGCTTATTAATGGATGATATCTCCAGCAGAGCTCTACAGCCCAAAGAGTCAATTTGATTTTAAAGCCACACCAGTCTTCACATCGTGAACCAAGAGACTTGTCTTCAGTGAATATCACAGCAGTTCCTATACTGGACGGTATAGTATGGGACAAGATTGATTTCGATATATTCGGTCCGACTGAACTTTCAAAGCTTAAACATGTATTTAAAATTTCTTTAAGTGATATCATTACCTCCAGTACATTTTCTGATGATTGGGACACTGAAACTGTAAATAATATGATGTCTGATTTGGAAAAAACTGCAGCATTTCCGAACAATGAAATATTAGAAGGTACTTCAGACTATGATACATTGTACTGTTACCAACATTAAGGTCATCATTTCTTGCACAGATCTATAACACCTACAAATGTATTTGAATACCACCAGTGGGAACACTGCCCAACACCTCCAAAAGGTAGTTCGCAAACTTTCGCACAGAAATTCACATACTTTTCAGGGTTTAATACATCTGACCCGAAGTCATTTTATTACAAAGTGGCAACAACATCAGCACAGAAAATTATGTTGACTAACACCGAACAGATTTACTCTGCTTCCTTTATGGCCCAGTGGTCTACACAGGGTTTCGACCTATGGAAGGACTCTATAGATTTAAAATCAATCTGGGGTTCTAGGGACTGGCAGGTCCAGGGAACAGAAGCGCTTTTTAGAGCATGCCTCATTCCACAGCAGATGATATTTCTAAATGAAACTGTGCAACAGACATCCTGTCTTGGACTAGCCAAGAACAAGGACATGAACACACCTGGGTTTCCAGCACCATCACAGATGGGTGGGGGGCAGAATTCAACTACACATGGGGTGGGATTAGATTACATTCTCCAGTATAACAGGTCAGATCCCAATTGGACAGAATGGCTGATTTGGCCCGTTGACACGAACACATGTCAACAGAGATTCCAAGGTATAACCGAGGGGTTTAGTATCAGTAGGCCAGATACACGCTATGTACAGAGACAACACCCAGGGGTAGTGACATCCTATAGTGTTGGGAAGTTGTGCCTTGATTGGCTAGAAACCTCAACACTCACAGAAGTGAAACATCACTTGACCTTACTCACACCTGATGTAGACCTTAGGGATTTTTTGCTAGGCCCAAGGAAAACACTTCAGGAATGTTTCATATATGCTGGCATTTATGCCTACTATAATGAAAACTGGAAAATATCCCAACAGGAGGCCGCAGAAAATATACGGGAAATAGACCGTATTAACTTAGAGAAGGCATTAGCTGTAGTGGATAATGGGTTAACAACTTTGACCTCCAGGATTTACTCCTTAGGCAACATTGTATCTTCGGCAATTGACGTATTAGAACAAGACTTGGCCTTGTTACAACACGGGCAATCTCAGTTACGTTCTATTATGATGTTAAGCTGGACGCTGCAATCTTTGCATGCAGGCTACGTGCCCTGGCGTTTTATAAACACCATGTCTCTGTTTTCAGAATACAATCTAACTGATAAACAGACAGAAATGGCACAAAGGGGAGCCAAATATACAATGCTGGGTATTGAGAAACTGGAAAGCTTACCATTCACTGTAGCCAAATCACCATCAACCGAATGGCTAATTCATGGCCAAATCACTCTGCCGGTCACTACGTTTCAGTTTCAATATTGCCTTGAGCAAAGGCAGGCAGGCAGATATGAAAAAATGGGTAAGGGATACATTAAGGAAACTTGGGAGTTACCATATAGATATTGATGCCGGAGTGGGGTTCGAGAAGTGTATCTGAGTGGTACAAACTGCAAGAACGCTTTAAGCGGTTCTCTCATGTGTCAGGATATCTCTCTGCACGGAGCATGTAGTGGTTCGGTAGCGAATCTATCTTGTCACATGTCAGGGACCCCAGCGGCCATGATCACGCCGGTTTTCCAGCTGCTCTCGAATGGGAGTTACTTGATGCTAAACGATCAAGGTTGCTGTGGGATGCTTCCGGGCGTCGCCTATCTGGTCACTGTTAACTCCAGGGTTACTTGCTGTATGCAAGTATTGTTTCCGCCACTGAACACAGTCAGGGAGGCGCCGTTATGGCCTTCGTTGATTGTTTCCTTTATACAATTTGATACTTTGAGCAGACTGAAAGCCATGCTTTTACAGCAACCCGTGCCCTTAACCTCCGCTCGAGAAACCTTTGAACTTCAAATTGCAAGGACCTCGACTGAGATACAAGCGCTTATACGTACAAACTGCCCCTTTCATTTCGCAGAAATGGTGGGTCGTATCTTTAATATGTCTGATACGAGCGGTATTGTACACCTATTTAAGACCTTAGGGTCAGGACTATTAAGCACCTTTCAGACAGTCCTCGGAGTACTCCCAAATTTTATACACTCCGTATTGGGAAGGGTCTTTGGAGGTCTCCCGCTTATCCTGTTCCTAATTGCAGGGGTCCTGATTGTAATCTTATTGCTACGCAATGGACGGCCCTATTTCCGAGGAAATGGCGAACATACTCATAGAGCGGAAATACCGTGAACGCATGGTGCAGCTTCTGGGTATACCTTGCCTAAGAGAACTGAACGCCTCTTGGTTTCTATCGTTTAGACCAGTCTGGGTGGACTGCATCTTACCTGTTCTTTGATGCCTGTTTTGCGGAGAAGAATGTGCGTTGGATCTCTGTCTAACTTTTCCATCAGATACGCCTCCGGACATGGATGCTATGCTGGGCCCCCTAAAGGCCCATGCTCTGCGTTGTCCCCAGCGTCTTCCTATTCTGATGAACGCATTCCTTGAGAATCCACAGGTGCCGTTTGCTCCTGCTGGGTTAGGTGGCTCCTCCACAGGCACCCAGGTAACAACTGCCGCACAAGCTGCCACAGCACCGACCGACGGCAGTGCAACATTCCATCTATGTGCAATTGACGTTCTCTGTGAGGCGTTGGATTTGTCGTCTGCAGTAGCTAACACCGATAATGCTGTATTTCCCAGCCAGGACACTTAATCTTGAATTGGCTCATCGCGTCCTGGGAAAGAATTCGGCTTCTCCACTTCGTTTCATAAATAAACGAACAAAATCTGGAACATTTCCTAAATTGACACTTTCGCTTGAAAAGGCATGGCCTTCTTCTGCTTGTAGGGATGCAACTTTTATGAGTGAGACAGAATTGACTTTTTCAAGTGGCAAGAAAGCATAGCTCATTTTAACATTATAAACATTTTTTAACGTCTTTTTAAAATCAGGTTTTAGCTGTTTTTAAGAATATTTTTTAAATTGTCCAGATTTTAAGTATGGTCATTGTCATCCAATTCGAAAGTGGAGTGGGTGTTATGTTTCATATAGAGGCCCTAATATAGACACGTTCATATATGCTGTATATTGTCATAATCGTATATGCCCTATTGTGGTCATAATCGTCTATGCCCTATTATAGTCATGATCTCCTATGCCCTAATATAGGCATGATCTTTCACCTACATCAGTTCCCTATGGTACACAACAAGCTCTGAGGGTTGAACGTTATCTAGTCTGTGGTTTGAACACTGCAGGGTTTTTCCCGAACACAGGCCTACAATGCACTCATAAATTATGCATGAGCATTCACCAGCTACATCTCCCACATAATATGTATGTCGAAAGTTCACCCCTGACATCTTCCTCATGTCCAACAAAGACCAATACAAACCATACTAAGGGACGAGACACTTTAGGGTATAAATACACCACATCTTGCCCCGGTAAGAGAGAGGGAACAGAGACTTCCATGCTGACACACTGACCAGAGACGCTGAGGCTCCTGCATGCAGTCGCTCCAGCTGACAGCGGTCTAACACAGCCCTTACGGGGTGTCCAACTCGAGACCAGGACGGGGTCCCACACTCTCTCTATTCAGGTAATGGGGTTTGACTAAAATCCTATAGGGATTCTTGGCTCTTAGGCTTTCAGACCTACACCCATGCTAGGTACACTTAGGTACATCTAGTTAGGCATCGTAGGAGTACGCACACTTATATAATGCATTTTATATATTCATGTATGTAACCATTATTATTGCAATATGGTAGAACTGTACTATCCTTTCACTTTTATCGTACTGCTGATAATATATCTCTGCTACTGTCTGCTGGTTGTTGCAGCACATATATTCTACACCAGAATAACAACTGTTCAATAAATACTTATTGAAACGCCCAGACTGTTTATTCTGTGTAACTCTCTAAGACAAATCGAACAAGTAAGCACGAGTGACTGAGCGAAAAGTAGTACATTGTTTCCACGATTCTGAGGGATCAGGGTTGTCATGATCTAAGGTTGCCAGAAACTAATCTCTCCCCGATAAGAGGAGATTCTAGTGGCACTGTGAGCTAGCTAATGCAAATCAGGCTAACATACGCGGTGGGGGTGCACAGAGCCAGTCGGTCACCAAGCCCACAGTTTATGTTATCCAAACGCGCAGGTCCTGCAGGGGTACTATAGGAACTACACAACAGTAATGCGTCAGTTCCTTGCTGGCAGGGGAGGTGATGCATCGGTTCCTTACTGGAAGGGGAGGTGATTCGTCAATCTCCAGACTCGCGGGCTTGGTTCCTTTCTGCTGGGCTACGTCGATGAAGAAATTGGCACCCAAGGACGATGCGTTAAAAATCCAGATACGCGGCGTCAAGTCCACAGCGGTGAAGCAATTGCTGCATCGGAGTTGGATCGGCACATCACGGACTTCGGTGATGTGGTACTTGAAACTCACGCTGCGGCGGTTCTTCTCACGCACTGCGACGGAAAGCTGGGGCCTGCGGTGAAAGCCGTGGTCGATGTGCCGATCGGGAACCAAGCTCCAGTGCTGGCAGCGGCGATGTGTCGAAGTTTGTAGCGATGTGTCAATAAAAACAGACTCTGGGAGTCGATGCATGGAATTTCTCCTTCAGATGACCAGATTCCACTTCCATGGGCCCAGGACCTGGATTTTGGACCACTTGGCAAATCAGGACTCTCAGCAGAAAAGTTCAGGCACTGGTAGGCGAAGTCTTTGATGGCCCTGAGAGTTATTAACAGGAGGCAAGCACACACAAGCCCTTGGAGAACTTTGGAAGCAGGATACAGAAAGCAAAGTCCAGTCCTATCACTCCTATGACAGAAGCATCAAGCAGCAGGCCAGCACATTTAAAGCAACAGGCAGCGTGTAAGTTCCTGCTACAGTATCCAGCTCTTCTTCTTGGCAGAATGTCCTCAGTCCACAACGTTCTGATTTGAGAGTGTCAGAGGTCCAATACTTATACTGCTTTCTGCCTTTGAAGTAGGCAAACTTCAAAGGAATGTCTTTGTGGTGCATCCTAATCCAGATGTGGATTCTACAGACAGGCAGAGGTACAGAATGGTTAAGCAAGAAAATGCTCACTTTCTAAAAGTGGCATTTACAAACACGCAACTTAAAAACCAACTTCACCAAAAGATGTATTTATAAATTGTGAGTTCAGAGACCCCAAACTCCAAATCTCCATCTGCTCCCAATGGGAAATTACACTTAAAAGATATTTCAAGGCAATCCCCATGTTACCCTATGGGAGAGATAGGTCGTGCAATAGTGAAAAGCGAAATTAGCAGTACTTCACTATTAGGACATGTAAAACAGACCATCCCATGGCCTACTTTTTAAATACGCTGCACCCTGCCCATGGGGCTGCCTTGGGCCTATCTTAAGGGTGACCTACATGTAGTAAAAGGGAAGGTTTAATACGGCACACACAGATGCTGCAGAAGCACGTCTGAGACAGGTTTGCAGAGCTACCCATGTGGGTGGCACAATCAGTGCTGCAGGTCCACTTGTAGTATTTGATTTACAGGCCTTGGGTACACTTGGTGCACTTTACTAGGGACTTGCTAGTAAATCAAATATGCCAGTCAGGGATAAACCAATCACCAATACAATTTAGAAAGAGAGCATATGCGCTTTAGCACAGGTTAGCAGAGGTAAAGTGCCCCGAATCCTAAAGCTAACAAAAACAGGTTAGAAAAAATAGGAGGAAGATGGCAAAATGTTTGGGGATAGCCTTGCAAAAAGGGCCAGGTCCAACAGAAACTCACCCTACAACAGGGGGTACCATGGAATTGCACCCACGCTGAAGCCACCCAGGAAGGGAGCACCAAAGTTCCAAGAGTAGAAAAGAAAAAAGTAAATACTCAGAACAAACAAAAAAAGAAAAATGAGAGATAGCCCAGAAAAAAAGGAAACTTAAGGTAAACACAAACCTCGAGAAAGAATACAGGAAATAAAGGGAATAACCAGTTTTATATTGCGGAAAAATGGTACATTATGCCTCACAACAATACCACGACCTGGATGCCAGAAACGTCATTAGACCAAATGAAAATTAGAAATATATAATGGACATCACCTAGCCAATCTGTTCAGCTTACGCAGTCTGATCGCTCTGTAAAGTCTTTAGAAAATCTTGCGCTGCCTCAACTGAGTTAAACACCTGAAAACAGCCCTTATGAAGTACTCTCAATTTAGTCGGCTGAAACAGAGGGCCTGATTATGAGCTAAGGCGTTATTTATCACCCCTGATAAATAACAATACCACAGGGTACGTTGTTTATTGAGTGCCATAAATAACACCCACTACGAGTTCATGGGGTATAACATGCGGATGTTGGTGTTTAAAGCACCAAAATCCACATGACATGGTAAATATTGTATGTTTTCCCTTGTTAAATCTCAGCAGGTTTGATCTGTCGAAATTTAACAGGTTGAGTTATTTAACGCATCAAATAATTATCGGATGCGTTAAATACCTTCAAACTTGTCATTCTGACAGATGCGTAAACAAGGTTTACACAGGGTTCGGAATATTATGAGGAACGCCTAGTCAGGCCCAGAGTGGGCTGTGCTACAGCTGCTGTAAACGCATCGAACATATTCCGAAAATCTTTCCTCCTTCTAGCAGTGGTGATAGTCATGTCTGAAAAGAGCTGGAAAGAAAATTAATCTGAAGAACCCAATGATTTCTGTTTGACATCTGTGGTCCGAATTTATTCCTTTGTACAATAGTCTCAGAAATTAACCAATACTGTTCGTGGGTACTTAGAAGTGTGATTAGGCATTTTGCCAGAAACTCGGTGGGCCCTCATGATGGTAAATTACACAGTATGGTTAGACAGAATATATTTTTGTATAAGGCATTCAGTGGAAAGAATCATACCACAGTCATTTTCAAAGTTCTCCGGAACTCTTATAAACCTGAGATTTGAGGCCTAAGAATAGTTTTCCAACTCTTCTTCTTTGTCTTTTAGCACTCTTAATTCCTTATATAAGTCTCCTGAGCATTTCTGGACTGCCCCTCTTTGATCTTCTAAGTCAGATATAATTGGTTGAGCCTACCAACAATGCTGGATAAATTTTGATCGATATAATTCAGTTTACTCTCAAGATGTGTCAGAGCCTGACCATGTGAAGCTTTCAGGCCCCTAACGTCTGAGACAATAGTCTCTAACAATGAAGAAAGTGAATGTTCCAATAGGGGGATCACCCCGCCACCACGGCTGGAAAGCAGGCACGGAGTCGATCGGTCGATGACAGCGAGGGGGCCTGATCTTGGACATCAATGTCAAGAATGGTAGCTGAAGTGGTAGGGGTATTTCTAGACATTGTCAGAATCTGTGAACTTGAACACCTGAGATAGAAACATGGGCAGATTGTGGTAGTTCTAGAACAGTGTTGGTTGGTTGATCCAAATGCTTATAATGGACAAAAGAGGATAGTTGCAGCATTTATCTACAGTGTCTTGGGTCCCCCCAGGAGAACCTTGAATCACAGGGAGATCAGGCTTGTCAATACGCTGGTTCATGCTCACTGCAGGAGTTGCATTGTTCAGAGAAAGCCCTAAATTAGCTGCTTCTGTGCCTAACCGCAGTGAATCCCTTAAGTGTGGATTTAGAAGAGGTAGCTAAAGTGGATTCGGCCTGTCCTGAAGCACCAGAGATAAGTCTAGGGTTGATGGTATCAGAGGAGGGCTTACCCTTCCGTGGAGAGTTCCATACGCAATAATGCTTCATTTAAACATGTCTTTAACTCTTACATCTACAATAACAGGAGTGTGACACCACAGAATAGCCAAAGAACGAGCAGCACTCTTTGTCTCCTTTATACCCTTCTGAACAACTAAGTAGCCCAGAGTTAATACACTCCATAGGCGGACCAAACTGCCCCCCTTCCATCTCCTTGAGAGCAGCGAAGCCGCACTCATCCTCCTAGTGGAGCGGCACTACAAATGCTCTGAATGAGATCAATAAATGTTGCCAAAATTCCCCCATCGGTGTGCCATCCAAGGAGAGTTTCATGCCACGGCAAGTAGCTGCTGACTCCAAATCAGTAGAAATCATAGAGAAAAAGCCATTAGGTAGGGATTACACCAGCAGGACTATGCTACAAACTTCATACTTCACTGGCTCGTCACTGCCATGCCGCCTAAAACAGCTCTGTGATAAGCAGTAAGCTGACGCCACAACAGCTGCATCCGCTGCTGCTAGCAGTCCCGAGAACAAGAAAGTCGCCGGAGACAGGCCCCCGATGATGTGCGGTGAGACTGCAGCAGATACAGTATCAGACTGGCATCCTGAGTTGCTGTTACCCGGCTATCTCTCCATCTCCTCACAGCAGCTAAACCACCATTGCAATGCTTTCACCCTGAGCTGAGAGGTGCTCTGATATTGATCACACCCCAGTGGCATCTTCTTGCAGCAAAGAATTACAGGCCCCATCAGCAAAAGTCCTCTCTACTCCCTCCATGTTAGGAGGATGTCTTTGGGTTACCACCCTGGTTGGGACGGGTGTCTGCAATTTTGTGAATTATTATTGTCCTATTGATGATCACGTTGAGGCCCTACAACAACTGTAGTCCCTTCCTATTCACTCTAGAGGCCCTATTGTTATGGGGGGTGATTTTAATTTTCTCCAGAAACCATAATTAGATTCCTTAAGGAAGAATACAAGTCAATCGACAGCTAAGACAGCAGGTTTCACTGCCACCTTTAAGGCTGATTTTGGTCTTATAGATCCATTGCGATTCCAATTTCCATTACTAAGACAGTATACCTGTATTATGGCTAGACACAGAACAGATTCTAGACAAAACTTTTTTTTTTGATTTGTCAGTCTTTTTTTTTTTTTAATTCTGTTTATTGCATTTCAAAAATAATCATCAATGCTACCACGCAGTGTAGCTACCGTATTAAACCAACTAAACAAATAAGCTGCAGTTGTTCGACTCCATAAGGGGAGAAACAGTACATAGCATACCAGTAGTATTGACTCACAGTCAGTGTGCCAACTCCTTGTCATAGACAACAGTTACTCAGTTCCGTTTGGCAGACCTGCCACGGCCTGCTGTTGAAGATAGTGTCGCAGTGGCTCCCAGATATCTGTGGGTTTGGAAGACGTGGGCAGTTCCTCAGCATATAATTCTAGGTTTTCTTTGCAGTATACCATGTCTCTGAGCCAGTGTGCCACTCTCGGCGACCGTGTCCCCCACGTAATAGCAACTCTACGCTTAGCCATCAACAATGCGATCCGTATATATTTACCCATGACCCCCTTCACATGAGGAACATAACATAAAAGGCATACCATCGGGGTACATTGTATTGCTGTTCCGGACATTTCTTGTATAGTTTGCACCACCTGTCTCCAGAAATCTGCCACTCTCCCACAGTCCCAAGCCAGGTGCATGAAATCAGCCCCCACTCGACCACACCTCCTACAGCCACTAGTGTCCTGCAGACCATAGCCATGTAACCGAAGGGGCGTGTAATATGTCTGATGTAGATATTTGAAATGTATTATGCGGAGGTTTCCATTCGGTGTGAGCTTGCCCGTGAGACTGCAGACATGTTCCCACTCCGCCAGCGTCATGGGAGGGGTCAATGTATCATTGCAGCGTTCAAGGCTCCTATCTGATCCGCTGGGCGTCTCGGCTCGTATGGCCCTGTATAACTTGGTTATTAATTTTGAACGTGTAGGTGTAGTCAATAGCAACTGTAGGGACTGGAGCGCCGGAGGTTCGGCTGGGTAAGTATCATAATGTGATTTAATAGCATGCTTCAGTCTATGAACAGTGAACTGAAAAAGCAGTGTAGGGTGAACAACATACCGCAAATCTTCAGGGGCAAGAAAGACACCGCTTGGGTACAAGTCTTGCATGGTATTTATACCTGCTTCCCGGAGCAGTCGCTGCGGACCGGCCTCCTGCATCACTGATAATGCCGCATGGTGCGCCAGGGGCATCGCTGGGGCATATATGGGCAATTTACCGGCAAGTCGTCCGATAGACTGCCAAGCCGCCACCGTTGTGTCTATTGTATTTATTTCCGTTCTAGGGGTACCCCGGCGCGTGTGAGTGATGAGACCGTGCAAGGGGGTCGGAGAAGCGTCGCCATCTTCAACCGCCACATGTGGAGTAAAGGCGTGCGGGTTAAACCAGTAGTATGCATATTGTGCTTGAGCGCTTAAGTAATAAATATAAGGGTCTGGTGCACTGAATCCCCCTCTGGCATAGTCCAATGTAAGAGTACTCCACCCCACCCGCGCCTGTTTACCCCCAAACCAGGCGAAGCAGTGACGTTCGTAGTGTCTTGAAGAACCCTTGTGATAGTTTTATCGGTATATTAGCAAAGAGATATAGAAAACGCGGGAGTACCACCATTTTTATAATTGCGATGCGATCCGCCAGGGACAGCGGCAATGTTATCCATTTCTCAATTTGTTGGTCCAGAGAGAGACTCGCCCGCCCATAGTTTTCCCTTATAACGACGTCAGGATCTCGATGAATCCAGACCCCCAAATATTTGACCGGCTCTGCAGTCCAGACTATCGGATAATCTAGAGGTGGGGAAGGGGTAGCCGCCGTCAGAGGGATGATAATGGACTTTTCCCAGTTAATTGTGAGACCTGAAATCAATCCGAATCTGATGTATTCTCTCAGCACCTGCGCCAGATATCGAGCCGGTTCTCTAACAAAAAGCACCATATCGTCGGCATAGAGAGATATTCCAACTGGACGGTGATTAAAGTTTAGAGCTGTGTCTCTGTGTCTCTGGCGGATCACACATGCAAGGGGCTCTATTGCTATAGCAAACAGCAGTGGTGATAGCGGACAACCCTGCCGGGTGCCCCGCTTAATAGAGAACGGCTCAGACGTTAGGCCACCCACTCGGACCCTCGCCGACGGGTCTGCGTACAGTATCTTTACCCAACCCAGGTAGAGTAGAGGAAACCCCATGCGCTGTAGAATATGAAATATGTAGTTCCAGTCTATGGAGTCAAACGCTTTAGCAGCATCCAGTAGGACGGCCGCAGCGTGCAGCTTGGGATCAAGAACATGCATCATCGCAAAGATGGTTCGCAAATTGTGAGACGTAGATCGCTCTGGTATAAAGCCTGACTGGTCCGGTAGGACCAGGTTCTGCATCAGGGGCTGCAGTTTTGTAGCTAGGATCTTGGCGAGTATTTTAGCGTCAATGTTAATCAAAGATAAGGGCCGATATGAATCACAAGCGTCAGGAGGCTTATCCTTTTTGAGAAGAGTAACAATTAAAGCCTGCCGCAGAGATGGGGGCAGTACACCAGCCTCATGGGCCTCTGCATACATCTCCAATAAGTGTGGCGTTAACAGATCCGTATACGCTTTATAAAATTCTATTTTTAGACCGTCGGGCCCCGGTGCTTTTGAGTTCGGTAAAGCGTGGATTGCTGCTCTTATGTCCGATTCTTCTATTGGGTGACTCAGGTATTCCCTATGATTGTCCGCCAGCCATGCGCAGGCGATGTCATTCAGATACTCCTCCACTGCGGACTGTGAAGTCGCTGCCTGTGAGGCATAAATATTCGCGTAGTATCCCCTGAACTGTTCAACTATTTCCAGAGGATTGTAATGCTCCCCTCCCTGAGAGTCAGTTATTTTGTTGATATGATGGTGATCAACTCGCGATTTGATTTTTGCAGCTAGATGACGCCCAGGCCTTCCACCCTCTCCATACTTCCTGGCGACATGTCTACGTGATATATAGCGAATTTCCGATTCCGCCATTTTGTCGTATTCCAGAACCAGCTCATGAATGCGAGAGAGCGTGTCCGAAGAGGGGCTATTCGTGTATACACTTTCTAGGGTTTTTAACTTGGTCTCTATCTGGGTGAGTTGGGTTCTGAGATCCTTCAGTAGGCCGGCTGTGGTGCCAATGCACACTCCCTGATCGTCACCTTAAATGCCTCCCACAACGTTGCCGAGCTATCCACTGTTCCTTTATTGGCCTCAAAGTAATGTTCGATCGCCTTGCGAATAGTGTCATTATAAATTGGGTCAAGCAGAGCCTCAGAGCAAAAACGCCACGTAAAGGGGCGATGGACAACGCTGGGGATATGGAGATCTAGTTGCACTGGATTGTGATCGGAGAGAGTGCGTGGACATGTAATTACAGCAGATACCCACGCAGTCGCACCCTCACTCAAGAGCCAGTAATCTAACCTAGACCAACTATTATGCGAAGGTGTAGCGTGTGTGCCTTCCCTTGCGGCACCATTGCGAAGCCTCCAAACGTCCACCAGCCCAAACTCCACCAGTGCATTATTAATGCTCTGAGCCACTTTAGGTGTGCGAACACTTTGCGGGTTTGATTTGTCCACAGTGGGATCCAGGTATGTGTTAAGGCCCCCCCACATAATGGCAGTCTCGGGCCACTCCTCAGTATGCCATACATTCGCTGGAACACCTCTGGCTCATCCGCTATAGGCCCATATGTATTTATGAGAGTTATCAGTGTGTTCCCTAATTTACCCTGCACCATAGCACAGCGTCCCTCACTATCCACGTGAGTCCTAAGTGGTGTAAACGGGATACCCTTCTTTATCAATATTAAAACCCCCCGTGCATAGGAGGAGTAGGAGGACGCCAGCTTGAATCCTGCCCATCTAATTGCAATGTGCGCCTCTGTAGCCTTGGTCAGGTGTGTTTCCTGCAAAAGGGCAATCTGAGTGCCATGGCGGTTCAAATATGCAAAGACCTGGCGAATTTTTTTCGGGGTGTTCAGCCCTCTAATGTTCCATGTAAGATATCTGTAACGTTCACCCATGGGCCTCACCTATGCTGTTTGTCACATGTGAATCTAGCAACTGGTTATCATGGTATCTTGTATGAGAAATGCAATCCCCAAGTCCGGCGTCAATACATTCGCAGCTAACAATCTTCTGACATAATGCAACTAAACAGTTGGTAACGGTGGAAGTAACGCTCCCTTCTACCCACCCCACACCCACTACAACCTCCCAATCAGGTTGAGAATACGACCCCCCACCCTCCCGATTATTACCCGAAGCCCCTATAAGATATCAACCAAATGGGGGATCACCCTCTGGGGGGAAGGAACGACGCCATACACCTACCAGACGGCAGGGTGGCCAGGCTACTATAGTGGCACTAAACCCAATCCAGATTCTCTATGTACTGAGAACAAGTAACTGTACAATAAGCCGGGCTAATACATTCTTATACTGTACTGCCGGGCTGTTTCTGGTATCATATCAACACAATTTGGCTACTGGCCCTCATACCGTCATGCAGTCTATTATGCGCATGTACACCGTTCTGTGAATAGACAACAGTAGGGCTCATCCAAGCCCTTTACTCTCAGTCAGCATCACTGAGAGTCGATGCCATCGTGGAACTTTTCGAAGCGGCCTGAGGAGTCTTACGTGGACATATATGTTTTGTGAACTTCATAGCCGATTTAGCGTCCGTGAAAAAATGTGCTTGTCCATCATGAGTGATCTTCAATTTGGCGGGGTACAACATTGCATAGGGCACAGAGGCAGACTGCAGAATTCTTTTCGTCGGCACAAATTCCCTACGTGCAGCCTGTACTGTCGGAGTATAGTCCGGGAAAAAGGACAAATTGTTGCCCTGATGAGTGATGGGGCTCTTAGCCCTTGCCTCGCGGAGAATAGCATCTCTGTCCGCATAGTTAAGGAGGCGTGCGATGATCGGGCGCGGGGGGGCACCTGGTACCGGCCGGGGCCCAAGTGAACGGTGAGCCCTCTCCACAACCATGACCGGAGAGAGTACCGGACCAAACAGCTCCCGCAGTAAGTTTTCGATGAAGGGCTCCATCCTCGAGATGGCTGTCGACTCCGGAAGACCGATTATTCTGAGGTTGTTCCGTCGAGAACGTGCCTCCAAATCTTCGTTTTTGCCTTTATTACCTCCATCACTTTCTCCATATTTAGGAGCTGCGTCCTGGATTCCGACTGAGAGTCCTGTGTATCAGACAATCTATTCTCCAGAACATCAAGCTGAGTTTCATGGACGTCCACCGTTCTCTTTACCGTGTCGAGGCTGGACGCTAGGGCATCAATCTTGCTATCAATAGTTTTTAGACCAGCTCTTACTTCTAGTAAAATAGTTTTCATGTCCTCATCAGGACTATCAGCACTGTCATTTGTACCTTGAGCAGCACCCAGCTCCGTTGTCGATTCCATTGTGCGAGTGTGGCGTTTGCATTCGAACGGTATCTTGGACTGTTTGGGGTCCGTCTTACCCATGGTCTCGTGTTGGTCACAACACCGTTGGTCAAGCACGTCCTAGCACTATGCCCCGGGATGGCGAGCCACGACGCCACGCACAGGCCAGAGCCAGGCCCCAGTCTGTGATCTCCGAAACGCGAGGTAGACTCAGCGGTATCCTAATTGATGCGGGACCCTAGCCGTTTTCTATTCTCCGCCGCTGTCGCTATCGGCGCAGTGGCCAGTGATGTATGCTGCACGTGTCCAACACCCAAAAGAACTAAGACCCTCCTCCGCGGCGCAGCACACATCCGTAGGTGGCAGCAATCTGACCCCCAGTATCTTCAGAAGTGGTCAGCGAGTGTCCCCGTGTTGCAGGTGATGTGTTGCAGGTGATGCGTGGCAGCCAGCCCCCGGCTGCACTCCCCTCCACGAGCACTCCGGCGAGGAGTGTGAGCAGGTAGGCAGTCCCCGACCGCTCCAGCCAATGCCGATGTCGATGTCACAGTGGAACTCCGCCTAGCCGCAGCACCAGGGACCGGAGACCCCGTGGGCACACACACCACCACAAAGGCCCCCCCCTGCCGCTGCAGAAGAGAGGCCGGGCACTGTCTGTAGCCCACCTCAGGTGTCTCCCCCCCCCCCCCGGCACCAAACAGCACAGCGGAGAGCCCTCCTGATGGAGGAAGTCAGCGGGACCTGGGATCGCAGTCGGGCCCGGCCAACTCGCGCCGCTAGCTCCGGGTCCCACCAGGCAGTTAGGCCAGGCAAGACCTAGGCCGCGTCACCCAAGCCAGTCCAGTCCCAACCCCAAAACCAGGCCCCCCGCTCTCACCTTGCTTCCGATGTTCTCCGTAGGCCAGCAGGCAACGCCGCCCACTCCGCTCAGCCACACGTCCCTCCACAGCAGGCGTCAGCGCGAGGAGGCACCTCGTAGCGGCAGTCACTCGTCGCAGATCTTGTCCCCCGCCTCCCGATGTCCAGCCAGATCAGCCGCGGGCACTCCTCCCGCCTTCGTCATCTCGCCCCACTGAGCCGAGCACCCGGCGTGCAGTCCGCGGTGCGGCAGTGTCAGCTACCCTCCGGGGCAGGTACATTTCACGCGGCCTCAGTGTGTGATGCGGCAGCCATTTTCCCTCAGGCCCCGCCGCGTTGATATTCCGCTCGCCAGCACCGCGTTCCACAGCAATCGGGCCTCCAGCTCACAGTCGAGTGCTCCAGGCGATCCCAGCCGATGGTGCGCCCGGTTTCATCGAGATCTGGTGAGCTTTAAGGATGGTATTCGTAGGATGTTTAGGCCTGGCCTGCGGAGCTCCTTTACCAGGCAGCCATCTCGCAACGCGCCGTAGCCACGCCCCCTGATTTGTCAGTCTTTAAGAGGATTGGTTTCTCATATTATCGCAAACAGCTTCTCTAACACCGTGTGATTTCCGTAGATTTTTAAGGGGAGTGTAGTCTTTCCTTAAGTAGAAGGATGCAGTTTCAATAAACTTCTGCTGTCAGAGCTTGAATGGGTTGCATCAATGCATCTGTTTTTGACTGAATTATTTTAGCTCAATCTAGAGTTTTCCTCTCTCCCTATTGTTTGGGATGCCTTCAATGCGGCATTGAGAGGTGATAGCGCATAACGCAACAATGGCAAAAAACAGAAAGAATTTGACTTTAGTAGTCCAGGAGAATGTCAACCATGCAATTTTCACTTTAGGCTCAGTCAACAATTCAAATCTTCATATCAACCTGCAGGAGTTGGACATGGCAAAGTAAAAACCTAAAGATTTCTATATGGGTGAGGACCTGCTTTGGCCGCATACATAAATCGGACCTGTTATGAGGAGACTAAACATGCTGGCAAATTGCTTTTAAACATTAACTGAGAGGTAGAGGCAGCTGGTACAGCAGAATCAAGTTGGTTGTCACACGGATCTGCTCCCTAAGCACTTTCAGAGAATAAAGGATTACATCTCATGAGTGGGAACAACTGAGCCAATTTAATTGCAAGCTATTTAGAGCCACGAATTGTAGGCACATGGAGATTTTTTCCCATTGAATTTTTTATTATACCCCTAAACCATTGAACAAGTTTTATCCCTGTTATTAATTGTTGGTTTAGATGTCATTAAGAGGGAGAAGGGGATTGGCTTCATGTCATTGCTACTTGTCCTGCTCTGCATGAATTTTGGATTTAATTAGCTGCATTTCTGAGCACCCTAATGAATAAGCGTTTTCTGTTGGAGCCTTTTACTATCTTGTTTGGGATTATTAGTAGTTCCAGACCTCATTGTTTGGCATTATCTGAATGGAGGTTTAAATTCATTGCGATGTCTGTGGGTCGCTCTCTGATCTTGCAGCGATGGAATTCAACTGAGTCTCCGCTCCTGGTTCATTAAATTGGGTTTCGTTTTTTAAACATGTTTATGCAAGAAAAATTCATCAAAATTAATGAAAAGAAGAGGTATAATAGCATTTGGTGTAATTTAGATTCATAATTAATGTCTTCATAATAATCAATTGGCTCAGTACGGATTTTGTATTATATCTTGTGTTTGTATTACATCTCTATAAGATTAGGCAATTGTCTTGTTCGAAATATGCTTATCTAGGCTATTCTTAATTTGATTATAATGTCTTACTATAACAATGTTTTAATGTATCTTTCTTGCATGAGTTTGCAGTCTATGATGCCACTGTATTTGTATTTATTATATATATATTTATATGTCCCTTTTTTATACTACCAATAAAAAAACAAGCTGTCTATATATATATACTGTACATTCCTTTGTAGAGGGGCTTTCAGTCAGCCCTCTTAATCTAATAGTGCTGTAGTGCCATTCACAGTTTTCTTCCACCTATCACAGCATCCAGCTTGGGGCACTGGGTCAGCCCACTACAGCCACTGGTTACCTAGCTGCTATTGATGGCATCCTGCTCCTGCACAACGTGCACATCCACACAATAAGTATTCCCCTCTGGAACTACTGATACACTGTGTTCTTTCACATAAAAATATAGACTTATATACTTTGACTTTTATACATTACTTGTTTTCATACACTGTACACCTTCATACAAAAAACATTTGCTAACAAACTAAGCATTGACGTAGACAAAAGGTCAGCAGCCAATGCCAGAGGTTTTCTGTAAGTAGCAATTGCTGTCCACTTTTGAACAGTAAAGTAAGGTGAAAGATGTTTTTAATTAGTTAATGGTTCTATTTAAGAGATCTCTATAAATATTGAATGAATTGTTGCTTTGGGTAAACTTTTGCGTGTCATGAAAATGAATAGGTGTTCACAAAGTTAGCGACTGGATGTTGCTTGATATGGGACATATCTTTGGAAAAGTATGTTTGGTTTGCTTCAGACTCCATATTAAAGATATTTAAATATTGGCACTCCCGAGATCTGCATGATTTGTTTATGTGTAGACATGCTGTAAACATTCACACAAGCAAATGCACAAAGCAAATGCTTGGCTACTTCTAGGACACTGTCAGGGCTGACACTTCCTTAAAATAACCCACCAGCGACAGAAGAAAAATCTGTGCTTATGGTGCTACATCTAAACTTTAAACGTTCAACATTCATTTCTTGGCACGCCCCAATTATAAACCCTACAAATTTGATTCCACCCACTGACTCACGTTTGTTCCAAAGGAGCATGGTGCTTCGAATGATCTGCCGGCCTACTACAACCTGCAACTGAATGCCAGCTTGAGGAGGAAACTGAGCCCTGCCAACCTGGGATTTCTCCTTGATCAAAGTTGTAGCATACTGAATTTTGCTCTTCTGTTGAATTATCCCATGAAAATTTGGTTGATTACACTTGTGTATGAGAAATAGATATTAATGCCTAATGGTGCCTACTGCTTTCAATTTACATTTTTTGGGGCACGCAAAATATGGTTTCCACAGCAAAGGTTTATAAATGTGAAAAATGGTGTAACTTCTCACAATGTTGCAAAGTTTGCCACTATGAGACTATTTCCCCAGATGGTTCATGCTAAATCATTTGCATGACAAAAAAAAAACGATTTGTAATTTTTTTCCCCAGCCAGATGTATGCAGAATTTTTCACATGCTATTTTTAATTTTAATTTTAGGAAGATGACAATAGCCAAATTCTCAAATTTTACACAACCCCAATTCTGTTGGACATATGAGGCCCCATTGACAAAAGTAAATATGGTCATATACATAGGTTTACAAATGATTTTATCTTTTTCTATCCCTCTCCACAAAGGGATTCTTCGCAGACATAAATCAATTTACTGCTGCAGATTTCTCCAACACGACTGCAGAGAAACATACAGTGGTAAATCCCACTCAAGGGATAGGAAGTGGGCTTCAGATGTGATGGTATGATTTGTAAGTTTGGGAACATCTCACAAACTGTATTTTTGTGGGCATTCCCAAACTCCGATCTGACCTCTTTCCAACCTGGAAATAGACAGAGATTTACTCCATCCGAGGGCTAGAGTCACTGCTCTTCCAGAATGCAAAAGGAAACTGATCACCCACACATTTGCATGGGATGTAGCTGAAAGCATTTCTCAACAAGGAAGAGCGTTTTCCCTGCAGAGAAAAAAAGTGAATTTGCACGGTATGCTCCTATTCTTCCAATACAGAGATCTCTAATTTGGAGAGCTCTGCAGAGGGAAAACAGCAACTGCTGTGAAAAAATCACAAAACATTCCCAGCCGTCCCTCTACAAACCTGCACTTGGCATACTTCTGGGAATGTTTGTGATTAAAATAATAAATAAAAGCATATTCAGTCTGAAATCTAAATCTCCACCACTACTTTCACATTTTTCTTCATTAATAGAGTCTAGATTGTCCAAAGTTCAAAAACCCATATACTAAACTGGATCCAGCAAAAACAAATGGCGAAGGGCATGTCACTTGAAATCTGTAGACGCTTCTGCAGCTCTGGTTTAACATGTAAGAACTCTTCTACGGAGAGGTAGATGATGGATAAGTCAAGTGAGTTGTCTACAGGGGGATCACAACCATTGATTACCTGAGCTATAAAGGTGCTCCAGCCTGTCTGTATGGTGCATTCACATTGACGGTGACAAAAAGGATGGATCGGCTGACTGGAATAATACCTGCCTGAATGTAGGTATCTACATCTCTCACCGTATCAAGCTCCTAAATCGTATCACATCAAAATCAATCCTAGAAGTATTCATAGGTGTATTTTTAAAAGATTGAGTGTGCAGTTCCATGATGAAGGTCTGGGCTTCCAAATTCGGTTCCTAGGCCAGTAGAGGTTGTGCAAAGAGTCTTCTTATTGAAGCACAAGCCCTCACGCACCAGAAGGTGGCATGCTCCATCATTGAGCTTTGCACCTTGTTGGGCCAGCGTTGCAATGACCAACGGGTCCCACAGAGGGAGCTCTTTTAGTCTTGCTTCGAGACCTGCAGTAGTTAGACCATATGTCCTCCAAAGTGCACACAGAGTGGGGAAGGGGGGGTTGTTGTGATGAGAGAGGTCGATTGGTCTAAGTATGGTGAATAAAATTACATAAAGGCCCCCAACCAAATCAGTTATTCTTGTGGCCTCTGTTAAAGGTTGAAAACAAGGGAAATATCCAGGATGATAATTTGAATAGGTATTTGTAGAGCGCAGCTGTCACTCCGAAAGGAGCATCCTGGCGCTATGCGGGAGAAAGTCAAGGTGGACAGGAGAGGGCACTTTATGAGTGATGAGCAAAATTCATCTGAGGATCCAAAGATCCAGGTCTTCAGGGCCTTTCTGAAATGGGTTACTGTTTTGATCAACCTTAGGTGCGTCGGCATAAGATTCCAGGCTTTGGCTCCTAACGCAGCTACGTTTTTTCCTCCTTTAGTTTTGCACCTAAAGCAGGGGGGCTTGAGAAAGTTTGCAGATGAGGATCTGAGTGTCCTGGCAGTAGTGTAGGGGGTGAAGCTGGCAGAAAGATACGTTGGTCCTAGATTCAAGGATGCTCTAAAGGTGTTTAACAGTACCTTGAATAAGATTCTCTTATGCAAAGGAAGCCAGTGGAGGGTTTTAAGGGCCGCTGAGGCGGAAAATCTACGTGGTAGTTTTAGAACTAGGTGAGCAGCCGCGTGCTGTACCACTTGTAGTCTCTTAAGTACTTGTTTATTTGCTCCTGCTAGTAGGCTGTTGCAGTAGTCTAGTCATGACAGGATGAGTGCCACTGCAACTGTCTTCCTCGCAGGAAGAGGAATAAAGTCAAAGAATGTTTAAAGTGTTTTGATTACGTTAAAACAAGTCCCTGCCACCATCAGGGCATGTGGTCGGAAGGAGAGTGAAGTATCGAATTTCACTCCCAAGTTTTTTGCCACTTCCACAGTATTTGGGGGTGCTGTTGCGTCTTCCGGCCACCGCGCACTCGGCTTAAAGGGATTGTCCTTTCCTCTCAGGAGGATCTCAGTTTTATCTGAATTGCACCTGAGATGGTTAAGCTTCATCCACTGGATGACATCTGTTAGGCATAGTTTAAAGTTAGATTCTGCCTTAGTGGAATCTTTGTCCAGGGATAAGATCAATTGCGTATCGTCAGCGTATGATGTTACTTCGATATCAAAAGAGGATATCAAGGAGATGAGAGGGGCCATGTATATGTTGAATAACAAAGGACTGAGAGAGGAGCCCTGTGGTACGCCTGATGTAATAGGACGTTCGGAGTAGAGGAACGTTCCTAGGGCCACTGATTGTCTACGATTAGTAAGGAAGGATTTAATCCAGGACCATGCTGTGTTTGAAATGCCGCTATTCTTTAACCGTGCGAGGAAGATGTCATGAGAGATGGTGTCAAATGCGGCTGACAGATCGAGTAAAATCAGAACCGCCTTCCTGCTCCTTATATTTCAAAGTCACTGGTGAACATGTTTCTTGCCTTTTTAAGTCCTAATCTGGATTAATAGCAATTCATCCTCACCTATAAATCAATCTAATCGATTTATAGTGGGTATTCTATTGTAAACATTGTTGTGGTCCCACCTACAAATGACCTGCAATCAGTGTTAGAAAACAGAACATCTGTTTCGTTTGCAAGCTACATCCCAGACTCAGATGTATAGTTTAGAAGCACATATGACCTAGAAGAAGCATACATAAAGTTTAAACACAAAAAAAACACAACAGGCTTTTTGTACCCTGTTAAAGTTGATATCACGATGGTTCAGTTTTATAACTTCTCCATTGAACTGAAGCTGCATGCACAGTGTGCTTACATTGATTAAGGCTTGCCAACATGTGCCTGTGGTGTAGTCATCACAACCATTATCACACCGAGGTGATACTCATCACATTCACATTCATACACATTTTAGGGCTTGATTACGAGTGGACCGCCGAACCCGTGGTGGCGGTCAGACGCATGCCACACTACGGGACCACCTGCAGTATTACGACAGGGGCGGTCGTACCGCCATGAGACTGCCAGTGGTCTTTAACAGGCAGGGATATTCAGAGTTGCTATTTCAACGCCCTTTTCATGGCGGTGAACCCACCATGAAAAGGGTGGCGGAATGGCAACCTGCCGGATTTGGGCCTGGGGGTGCATGCGGGGGGGCACATGTAGGGCCCCCTCTGGATGTGCATCCCCGTTTCCTGCACGGTGTGGCATGCATGCATGCCACACCCTGCAGGAACATGCTGCAGATGCTCTCAAAGCAGCGGTCTGCATATTAGGCTCTCTATTGAGCCTAACATGCAGACCGCCGTGAGACCACTGGCGCAGTGCTCGCCTGCCCATGATTCCACTCAGAATCTAGCAGACGGGCTCACTACAGCTTTGGCGGTCCTACAGCAGACGGCGTGTTGCACCATCTGCTGTAGGACCGCCACCGCTGTAGAACCGCCAAAGTCGTAATCAGGCCCTTAGTGTGCTAAGGAAGTTTAGTATCCGACCCAATTCCCAAGGTAATCAAACCACTTAGAACTCATGGGTTCCAGACTACCAGGTGGTCACCTGAGTGGAAAAGTATTAAGAATTAAGTTGTACTTCCATAAAAAGCTTACAGCCGCTGGCCGTATGTGAAGTCACTTACTTGTCCCTTCCATAACTACTATGTTAAGCCTACCTGTCTCCACGTCGCGAAGATTTGTAGGTGTAGCCTTTGGACTGAAAATTTGGCTTTTAGACCTAATAAACTATTGGACAAAAGGGCCACTGAAATCACAAAGGCTTAGTTGTTTCCTATGCAACACATTATGCTTGGCCAGTGAAATGTCTAAGATCTTGTATGTATGAGAAAATATTTGTTGAGAATCATATCCAGATCTCCCACATTGAACTCCAAATTCTGGGAGGGCTAAATGATGATCACCCAGCTATTAATAGGCATGCACGCAAGACACTTACAATGATGTATTACTATTCCAAGTCCTCTCCTATACACACTCTAGGCCACTCTAAAACTGAAATGCCAGAATCTATACTGAAAATGCTGCCCCAAAATTACTATCTGAAAGTGAACCTTCTATTGACAAAAAATAAATGACGTACGAGACCTATGATTATTTGGCAGGTGCTGACCCTAGGTGAGAGGTAATACATGCTTGAATTTCTGCAAGTAAGAGAAACAATCAAGCCTGGTTTCCTCAAGGGAGCTTTGAATAAGTCACTTGAGAAAACTTTGGAAAAATCAGGTCACATGATGCATTTCTAAGCACAATTTTTACCTAAATTTGCTATATATGCTCTGAAGAGGCAGACATTAAATACTTCAGCACTTTAATGGCAAGACCTCACTAATGCTGCAGGTTCACTCACTTCTAGTTCATTTTGAAAAAATGGTGACAAAGTGGTGCATTTTTTTAACAAAATTGCCCTAAAAACCATAGGTGATACAGGCAGTTTTGTAAATGCAATTTCACGTAGCTTATCGCTTGCTATAGCATATATCTGCACTGCTAAATTTCACTTTCTTTCCTCTTTCCATTCTGCCTCTTCCACGTCAATTCTCAATCACTGAGTATGATTAAAATTTCCTTGGAGGGGGCAGGAATGAAAAATATAAAAATGCACCAATCCCACAGGCAGTACAGCAGAGCTAGATATATTTTATATGTTCACATAGCAGTGCTGCCACTCATGCTGCTATAAGCAACAGTCCACAATAAACCCGGAATTATCACCATTATAACCTACCATTCATTAAACAAAAGGGTGGGTACTGAGGTGGACCCCCATCTTATGCCAATATTTACTACTTTTCTACTGTTTGTTGCTGAAGCGTCAGCATTTTTCAATAAAAAGATGTTTAAAAAGATTTACTACTGTTATGCCAGGGTCAACAATAGTGTGTGTGGGCACCATCATGCTATGGGTGCCCCAATATGACAAAATCTACCACCATTATGCTGGGACCATCAACACAGTGGGTAAGCAATATTGTGCCATTAGGCCCCACATCTATAAAGTACCATCATTATATCAGGGTCAGAAACACACACAGGCACACACACACACACACACACACATACAGAGTGAAAATGTCTATATATCTGTCGACTTCTTCAAAAGCAATGTATATCATTTGAAAAGGATCATACCCTGTCGGAGTACAAGCCACTGTTCCGACAAAATGCCTACCTGGCCTTATAATAAGCAGAATAGATATAGAAAAGCAGAAATATCCACTTCACAGATGAGCTTCACCCATTCAGCTAAGCTAAAGGGGGAAATGGGGAGGGGGGAGGATGTGGCCTAACGGCTAGAGCGGTCGCCCTGGAACCTGGGGAACCCTGTTCAAGTCTTGGCAGGGATGCTCAACATCCTGTGATTCTGGGCAAATCATTTAATCGCCGGTGCCTACTAAAAAGTCATGTGTCCGTCTGTAACGCAACTGGTGCCCATGTAAAGCGCTCTGATACCTTCGGATCAAGTTGGCGCTATATAAAACAAAAAAATAAAAAATATGGCTGGGAGGGGGACCAGGAAAAAAGAACAGAGGTGAGGGTAAAGGCGGCACATACCATTAAGTACAACATAACAATGCGCTAAGGGACATTTTCGCCACCCTAGTTAAGCTGTCTAGTGCACGTCAGAAACTCCACCAGACGCATTGTGAAACAGCAATATGCATGGAAATCTAGGACTTGCTTGGATTTCCCGGTACACTCCAGGATATAATTACGAATCCAGGGGCGGCCGGCATGGCTCGTGGGTGGGGGCGGCGTGCGCGAGGGTGGTTTGCTGCTTTTTAAAAAATAAATCAATAAAATAAAACTTCCCTTGCCGCAGCCGGATCCCGCGTCTTCTCTCTTGCTCGCCTGTGTCCGACTCCAGGTCATAACAGGAAGCAGGCAGTCAGGCTCCCACCCCTAAGCCAATCACAATGCTGCAATGCAGCGTTGTGATTTGTCTGAGCGCCGTGCCAGGGGCTTGAGGGGTGGGCATGTTCTCCATGCAGGCTGTAATGCAGCCTGCATGGAGAACAGGGAAGTGCGCATGAATGATTGGGCTGACCAAACAGTCATTGCGCACAGGAGTGTTCTACCACTCCTCCCCTGCAGCTACGCCTCGCCCCCGCACGCACTGCCGCAGCAGGAGGAAAAAATTAAATGATAATAACATTCCGCTATTATCATTTTATTTTTAATTTTCTTTGCTGCTCCTGGCAGTTGGGCGACGCTCCTACGCCTTAGCGAAGGAGCCACCACCTTATGAATCCCTGAAAGTAACAATTCACAGACATAAATCCGTCCAAATCATTTTACTTTTCTAAAATATTTTGGGGCCAATTCTCAAAGCTACCTGCTTGTGTCTCACTTCTACGCGTTAGTGACTAATTTTATGATTGCAAATTCATGTTTGTGGATAATAGAACCTGGACACGCACTTGAAAGAGGGTCACACATGCATAAAATTACCCCAAGATGATATAATGTTGGTGTAAGTTCTACTTCAGGGGCAGGGAATGCATATTCCAGTGAAGGATGTCCTGGAAAGTTTGGGAACACACACTCATGAGTTTTTGGATATTCACAAACTTTTCTTTGACCCATTCCCATTTGGGACAGTCAAAGATTTACTTTTGTCAATGGTAGTAGTAAATCCTTTTCAATTGTGGGACTGGAAAAGGAACACCCCAAAACTGGTGGTAATGAAGGAATCGATTCACCACAAAAGTGGAATTGAATAAATGAGGAGCCATTTTTGCATGTGCCAAGTGCATACACTTCTTTCTGCATGTGAAAAGCACTTTGCATGAACATAGGTAAGAATTAATAAAAGTACTCCTGGGAAACTGACTCTCTTGTATTTCCAGAAGTACTCTTGAACTCGTAGGGTGACAATATGGGTTCCCCCAGATTGGGCCTTGCATCCCACTGGTATTATCAGGGGTATTGGCAATTCCTAGGGGAGGGTTACGAGGGCACCCTCAGACATGAGTTACATCGGGTATTTCAATCTCAGTGGAACGTCACTCTCGTAACCTGCTTCATCAAGGCTACCACATTGGAATCGGAATGAGGCCCTCTTTGACTTCCTAACATTGGGAAACCTGCCCACCTATGAGGTATTAATCCCGTGGGTGCATATTTCTGTTTATTTTTGTATTTTGTATATTTATTTTTTTCGGTGCACCGGGCCACACTTTTAGAAATTGCCCCATTCTTTCCTCTTGCTGTTGCTATGTATTTAATAAACTTTTAACCTGACACCAACACCCCTAATAAAGCGAGGGGAATATTTTTCTCTGAAAAGAGAATTCAAGTGGTTATCACACAAAGGTCGGAAAAGGTTCACAAGTGTAAAATGCTGCTGTGAATTATGAGTTTGCTGCTAAGTGTTCTTTCAAGTGTTAGGAGGATTGGAACAGATGGTGGCTTCGGCGTTTACGGCAGCAGAGCAAGTCGCTGCAGGTCGGGCAGGTCTATAATGCGCTTCTCAGAAAAGCAGCTCGGTAGGAAGCGGTGGAAACTCCTCAGAGCCTTTGAAGAGGTATCACTGTAATTGGTGGCTGAGTGCGGTGTCAGACTATCCATCATTACTTACAGTGGAGCATGCATTACAGAGTCAGGTAGCAAATCAGTAGTTATGGTTAAGTATGCAACTTCTTAGAAAAGTGTTTTCTGAACACTAACAACTTTGTTCCTGTTTGACGAATCTCTGCAAAAGTTATGTATGCAGCTTCAATTGATGTTTTGCAAACTGTTAAAGGGGGAGTTGTAGGTATGATCCAAAATCTTAATTTCTTATTAATTGTAATTGTAATTGCATTTATATAGCGCTTACTACCCCTGCTGAGGTGTTGAAGAGCTTTTTCGGCGAGTAGCACACTACTCCGGAACCCAAAAAGGATTAGGGATGAATTAGTACATGATTCACTCCAAAGCATGCCTACAACTTGCTGAGAGTGGGGGTGAGGGACAACGGGCCATGGAGTAATCTAATGTAGACACTTTGACATCACTGGCAAACCTTCAGCAGCACGATGGGAGCTCTCCGCCCGCCCCTTCAGCTCTGCCGCACGATACCCAATGCCTCTCATATACGTCACACAAGCCTATACTCCACCAACCATGTACATCTGGGTAGCTTCCTACCCCGCTCCCAAGACATCACAGATGGGCCACATCAACGGAATGATATATCAGACAACAATGCTTCACTGAAGTGTCATTTTTTTAACATCTATTTTCCAATGGATGCCAATGCTATCCACAGGTGAATGCATAAATCAACTAGCATTGGCACAGCCAATAGGTTTGGCTTTTGGGACTTTATGTGTGCCTAGCCAGAGCATTTGGCTTTGCCAATGCCTTTAAGCTATGTTGTAGAGCAGCAGTGAATGTTACCATCCAACTAAAAAGTAATCAGTTGATTGACCAGGTAAGGACAAACAGCTGAGTTTACACAATCTGAATAGAATGTATATTAAGTCAACCTAAATCTCTACAGAAAATGCACTAAAACGCTTGACGACATGATCTGAGGACAAGCCATAAAGGCCAAATTTGCTTTGCTGCCTGCATGTTATACATACTTCGATGAAGTAGGGAATCAACCTACTTACTATGTAGCCAACTACATGGCTGTCAAAAGGCTAATGTCTTGTGAGACACCTACGTCCATTTCTTTCTTTTTAGCCAGCGGTAAAGTGAACTCTGAGATTTGGAGTTTCTCTTCTAACACGAAAAAGTGTTAAAAAATGCAGGCTTCAAAGTGCTGTTTGGCTAATAGGTCAGGAGTCGCAGGAAATGACCAACATGGCCTGGGTCACTTAGCAGCTACGTAAATATCATAAAGTTGCTAATTCGATGCACTTCTACAAAACACTATACTTTCTAGCCCTCGGCTTTTCGGTTATTTTAAATCCTTATTTTTCTAAAATGCTTTCATCCAAGCGGCTAAATTAAAGCACACGAAAACTACAGTTCCCAGAAAGCATTAGTTCAAAACGGAAACCGTAGTGTCTCTGCAGACATGGAACAAGGTGAAATCATAAAGTACTTCACAGAGGATAAACATGCCCGCTCCTTAGTTGCAACTTTGTTTTATATTGCCAAGAAAGTGTTTGTTCTATTTTGATAGTTAAAGGCTACACAAGAAAACAAGGCACACATTGCCTTCCATTCGCAGCCTGGAGGGCAGGAGGCTTCTCTCTGGGTAGCAAGGGCTGAGGCACAAGTCTGTTGTCAGAGCTGGAGGGATGGAGAGGAGGCAGCTTTCAGGGCTGGATCGGCTGAGGGAGGATGCTGCTTTCAGGTGGTGTGGACTGGAGGGTAGGAGGTTGCTCTCAGGGCTGCAGGCTGCTATCACATCTGGAGCACTCTTCTTGTCAAATCTACTTTCTCATGTACACTCCTATGCCAAACTCCATTAAGGCTGAAGTAAAGCACTTACTTATTTATTTGAGAGTTTTATATAGCGCTGGCTAGACCTGAGGGTATCAGAGCACTTTACAACACATGGCATTGATAGAAGGATTCACAGTTGACATAGTATAACAAGAGAGGATAAAAACAGTGTAACATAAAATACGTATCTCAAATAGTAACAGTTAATCCAGCATTGTCCGTCTGAGGCATAGATGCTGAATTAGGCGACCGTATTGACTGGATCTCTATCATAGGATGCTTTACAGGATGAAGCATTAGACTGTGACACAGCTCCCTATAGAATGTGATTTGTGGTCCAGTTGTTGTTATTGTATGTTTCCTGCATTTATATAGTGCTTAACTACTATTTGTCCGGGACCTGCATTTAAGAACAGGGTGAATGTGTGATCAAAAACCAGTGCCATTTCAGGAGCTGATTTACTTTGCTAGATATGCTTGTAGATATTATGACTATTTTATCATTGCACGGTGTCTACAGGGTGGTGGAGTGAGGGCAGTATTCCGTTCCTCTTTCAATGGAACATTTATTGGAGGAAAAACCATTCTCCAGATAAGATGGTGCCTGTCTGAACGGCCACGCTGGTTACTCCTCACCGCCCGGATCTACAAGCTGTAATGTAGGAAGACATCAAAATCACTGACGAAGACATCAAAATCACTCAATGAGGACCTACCGGTTTGGGACTTTCATTACGGACGTGTTGCGGGCACTCGAGGCGGCGGTGGCAGCCGCGATAATCTTCGGCGTGCGGGGGTCTCAGAGAGTGCTGCGGCTGGCATCGGCAGCTGCTCCAGTCTGGAGGAGAGGAGGGGCCAGAGGGACGGCAGGACCGAGTGGCTCACGGCGCAGAATCGATCCAAAAGAAGAATGCGTCCTAAATCAAGTCATACTGCTCGGGCCAAGAACTTTGAGGCAAATACAGGTGCTGATACACCAGCTTCCCCTAATGAGAACAGCAGTATGCCTTCGCAGCGCTCCAAGTCAGGAAAGCCAGGTGTCAGCGCTAATATCAACGCCAATATGTTCCTGAAAGGAAAATAGAGCCTAGACATGTAAAAAAGAGGAGAAATGAAAAGGGATGGAAGGCAGGAGAAAGCTAATGGAAAAAACGAGAGTCTCAGACAGAACTTCCACTCCAGCTGCAGACACAACCTCAGACTCAAGCCCAGCAGCAGCAACAGAGCAGCACTGAATATTTTCCCACCAATGCAATCCCCGCTGATGACAGCAATGAAGCAATGGGAACCCTCAGGGATCTGATGGACCAGCAAGTGGGTATTGATTAATTTAATTTAATTTAATTTAAAGCTTATAGAGCGCACAGCTACCTCCAACTGAGGTGTCCCGGCGCTAACGGAGACAAGAGAAGGAGTAGAAAGCCACCAGCTAACGAGACTAGGAGAAGTTGAAAAGCCAGGTTTTCAGAAATCCACGGAAGACAGGTTCGGATTTTGCCTTCCTGATATATTCTGGCAGGGAATTCCATAGCCGTGTGGTTCTAACTGTAAATGACCGGCCACCGAGCCTTGCTTTACCAAAGCGAGGAATGACTAGAAGATTTTGATGATTAGATCTCAGGTTTCTGGTCTGATGGTAATTACAGAGTCTTTTCCTTAGGTAGAGAGGGCCCTTTTCTCTGCTTGCTCTGTACGCGAAAGTCAGAGCCTTAAATTCCAACCTCCTTTTTACTGGCAGCCAGTGCAAACTCCGCAGATGAGGCGATATGTGATGACGTATCGGGACATTTCTAATAAGCCTGGCTGCCGCGTTCTGTATGGTCTGTAGCTTCTTAATCAAGTAGTCTGGCTGACCCAAATAAAGGCTATTTGCGTAGTCCAGTTGGGAGGTAATCAGTGCATGGACCACTGTCTTTCTACAGTCCATAGGTAGAAGGTGAAGAAATCTGCGTATGGACCTCATTTTCCAAAAACATAAGGACGACACCTGGCTTATCTGGGCTTTGCAAGATAGGGACGAATCAAACTTGAATCCCAGATTTCTAGCGGAAGACACCGGCTGAGGGGGAGGATTAAGCACAGGTGGCCACCAAAGGTTGGTTGGGGGTGGCGATGGTTGATTAAAAAACAACACCTCAGTTTTGTCAGCATTAAGCCTGAGACAATTGTCCGTCATCCAAGTTGAAATGTCAATCAAGCATTGTTTCAAATTTATAAATGCTGCTTCCGAGTTGTCCCTAAAGGAAAACACGAGCTGAGTGTCATCAGCATATGAGATGACACTCACCCCATGCTGTTGAATCAAAGGAGCCAGGGGAGCGAGATAAACATTAAAAAGGGCCGGGCTCAAGGCCGAGCCCTGAGGGACTCCACAAATTATGGGACGAGAAGAGGAGATATGGGGATGCAATATGATTTTCTGGGACCGGTCTTCTAAAAAGAGCCAAACCAAGACAGTACGGTCCCTGTCACTCCCAGATGTTTAAGTCTATCCAGGAGAATCTTGTGTGACACTGTGTCAAATGCTGCAGATAAATCTAACAGCACCAGCATTGCACAGTGACCAGTGTCCACGGTCTCCCGGATAGTTTCAGCTACCTCCAGCAGCGCTGTTTCAGTACTAAACCCAGATCTAAAACCAGACTGGGAATCATGGAGGAGATTATTAACTTCCAGGAATTCAGAAAGCTGCTTCTGCACTTCCTTCTCTAAAATTTTGGCAGGTGCTGGCAGGAGGGAGATAGGCCTGAAATTTTTCAAGACAGCAGGATCTGCATCCTCTTTTTTTAAGATCGGCTGAACAAGTGCAGTCTTCCAAGCCGAAGGGTAAATCCCTGTTTCCAAGGAAGAATTCCAGAGCCAATTTAAATTAGGATTGAGTAATGGGGCCAGAAGTTTGAAAAACCTAGCTGGGCAAGGGTCTAAAGGAGAACCAGATTTTGTTTTATCCATCAAGTTCAGAGAGGCCTCTAAGCTTAAAGGTCTGAACTTCGACCAAGTATGAGAGGAACATGGGGGAGGCAGAGACGCAATAGATAGGTCTCTCTGAGGAAATGAAGAATAGATAGTTTGGATTTTCTTTTGAAAAAAAATTGAAAGGTCTTCGCAAAGGGAGGCCGAGGGTACTATATTACTTTGCATGGAATCTGGTTTAGTGAAATCTTGTACGATCTTAAAGATAGCTTTAGCAGAATTATTTGCAGATTTTATTTGTATGGCGGTGTAATCCCTTATGGCTTTGCGTTTAAGTCTGTGAAAAAAATTTTATGATGTTTTGTAGGCTATTTTCAACTCACTATTATAGGATCTGCGCCAAATCCGTTCAAGTTTTTTACAAAGACTCTTCTCTGTACGGAGTATTGATAGTGTGGAGAAGAATAAGCCTGGCACAGTCAACCTCTCAAGCAAGGCAGATGCGGTAGGTGAAGTACTAACTGGGTCGGCTAGCGCCTGGTGAGGCTCCGACGCTGAAGGGGCTCCAGGGAGGGGGGGATCCGAAAGCTATGATAACCAAAGGTTTTTGGCACTACCTGCACCTGCGCAAATAGCCTCAATCGAGGAGAGTAGGCATCGTTATCCTGATGGTCCCTCACACCTACAGACTCAGGCTTTGGTCAACACAGTCATGGACACCAGTGTGCTAATTGAAGGGGCAAGAGGGCAGAAGGGGCTAGAAGACACTGAGGAGCTAGGTGACAAACTCTTCTCATTAACTGATGGTTCCGATATTAACTCCTCTGATCCAGAAGCTGGGAGCAATGGTCAGCTCTCCAGCTCAAGCCTGAGTAGCCAGCAGATGGGACCTGGGACAGTGGTGAGAAGGAAGAGGCTCTCCAAGAAGAACAGAGACCCTCAATCGTCGAGTGGATTGTGGATGAACTCGCCAGGTCTAACGCAAAATCTGCCTTGAAATGGGACTATTCCGCTATCCAGAAAGTCTACCCCGATCCTCCGGGGCAGGAAGAAATCTCCAGTAATGCAAGATCAACACAGATTGAAGAGCCTTCTCTGAAATTAATCTATGAATCCATCAAGCAGCTCCAAGAAGAGACCCGACTGGATGGGGAAACAAATTGGCTGGCAGCTAAAAAGCTTCATGGCGCTGTGAGAAAAATGGCTAAGGCCTGTGTAGACATAAACACAAAATTGACGACTGTAGAAGAGCGCACTGCAACGCTAGAAGACGACATGGCCAGAGCCCAAGCCTGGACTGAGTCCCAGACGGCACAACTGACTGATTTCCAATGGAAGCTGGAAGATTTCGAAAACCAGCAAAGGAGGAACAACCTGCGGATTCTTGGCATCAAAGAAGGAGCAGAGGGCAATGATATTCGAGCCTATACGTTGAAATTAATGAAGGGATCCTTTCCGGAACTCCAGCACTGGAACTGGGACCTAGAAATACAGCGGGTGCACCGCTTCCCACTGACTCTGAAACAGCCAGGTCAGTTACGTAATGGAGAAATCCCAAAGCCGAGGGCAATCTTAATTTACTTTGGGAACTATCTGCTCCAGGAAGAAGTGTTCTCAAAAGTGTGACCCAATGCCAAACGAGCGTATGAGGACCAACTCTTCTTTGCAAGACTAGACTTTTGCCACGTCACAGTGGAGAGACAGTGGAGATTAAGACAATTGATCCAACCATGCCAATCTTTAGTGGCTGAAGCCTATTTGAGGAATCCAGCTCGCCTGAAAATCATATATAAAAACACCACGAGAGTCTTTACTTCAGAAATCCAAGCCAAAGAGTACATTGATAAAATAAAAACCGAGTAGGGTGAACAGTCCCTTTCTCTAGTTAGGTTGTCTCGAGCTGGCACGCATGTCTCTCTCTGTCAGACGAAGAGGGTATGTGATGGGATATCTCCTAAAAAGTTATAAAAGGGAGGTGGGATCCGGCTGGTGGCGGGGGGGCCATTATACAGGCTCCATCACTTAGACCTTAGGTCTGCTTGTCTCACAATGCAGGTGTTGGGAGGTGGGCGGAGGGTCGCAAGGACAGAGGGCAGTGGGAGGGCAGGGTCAATTCGAGGGGTGGGCTAGGGGTTAAAAAGCAAAAAACACCGCTACATGAGGAAACTAAGGAGGAAGGGGGAGAAAGGGAGAAAGTGTGGGAACAGGTTGGAAAAGCGTATTCAGTATGCGAGTTGCAACGATAAATATATGTGGGCCGAATGACCCGGCAAAGTGACGAAAGGTTACAGAAGAGCTATGGATGTTGCATACCGATATAGTATGTATGCAGGAAATGCATATCGAGGGGACCAGAAAAGATCTTTTAGAGCAGTTGGGGTACCAATTGGTAGCATGTACTACACAAGGGACCAGAACCCGGGGGGTTGCTATCTTAACCGGGAAGGGGGGCTTACTATTCAAAAATCCCTCAAGTGACAGATTTGCTCGGTGGGCAATTGTAGAGTGTCAATTTCCTGGGGTTTAAATTTACGCTCTGCTAAGTCTATGGCTCCACGTGCGATGATCCCGACTTATTCAAATTTCTCAATTTCAGAGCTTACCGAATGGCCATTACCAATCATATTATGCAGCGACTTGAATATCAATGGACTGGGGGGGCTATGGAAGGGGAATCCCTGTAATTATATGGGCCGGAAAAAAAAAGGGCATTGCACCCTCACTCAGTTGATGCAAGACAACGGGCTTACTGATGTCTTGTCACACTTAAAAACACCACAGGGGGCGGCACATATGTTTCGGTCTCACATAGAGCAGTAGCGGGGTTGGATTACTTTTTGGTCTCGCATCAATTGATTACGACCTGCACCATCAAGAAGTTCCCCCGCGTTATGTCTGACCATAACCCCTTGGTCTTGGAAGTAACAAACATAGGGGCAGACGCCCCGGAACGCACCTGGACATTTGAGAGGGGTCTGCTTCAAGATCCTGAGTATGTTCGACATATGAATAAATGTCTTGAAGAATTTCTAGAGGTCAATAGGGGCAGTGCTAGGTGCGGGATGGTGTGAGACGCTTTTAAGGCCGGGGTTTGAGGGGAAACTCTGAGCTATTCTCTGAATCGGAACAAGAAAGCAACACAGCGCTTAAACATGATCTATAGCACAATGGTAGACACAGAAGTGGCGTAACACAGGCCCCCGCGGTGCAGGGGCCCCAGAGCTGCAGGGGGCCCCCTCAGCACAGTACTCAGGCCTGAGAGCTCCGGATTAAATCCGGAGCGGGGGCCCCTCCATGGACCCGCTCAATTTTCGTTACGTCACTGCACAGAAGAGGAGCTGGTTAGGGTTATAGCTAATGGCCTAAGTATTGAGGGGATTCTCCAGAAACTTGCTCTAGTAAAGGCAACTGCTGGAGAAATCGCGGCAGCAACAGCAGCAGAAAAATACCTGGCTTGGCGGCAAAGCTGCCATGATTACAGCGAGCAAGTTGGGCTCTTGTTAGCCACCAGGACAAGACAGAAAATTGCTGGGGGAGAGATCCTTGAGGCTAAAAACTAAAAGGCTGAACTAGTCTCAGGGGTTAGGGAAATCCGCAAGGTTTTCCAGAGATATTATGGAAAGCTATATGGAGAGGAGGGACACAGGGATGAAAGGTGTATAAAAGAGTATCTAGAGTCACTCCATATGAAGCAATCTTCACAGGCAGACACAGAATCCCTCGAGAGTACATTTACAGGAGAAAAGATACAAAGGGGCATATTATCAAGCCAGTTAAAGCCGCGTTAGCGGCACTTTCCTGCCGTAAACGCGTTTTTTTTATCGCCCTATTACTAAGATGTCGCTAACAAGCGTTAGCGACAGCTTTCCGGCGATAGCTATCATTTTTAATATCGCAAATGATATGCAAAGTAGGCGTTCCTTCTCAAAATGTCACGAAAAAAGTCGCTAACACACCATCGCACTATTACCAATGATGTCCCGGACCCGCGAAGCGATAAAAAACAGTCCCGCTAAGGCCCCTTAGCTGCAGGAAAATAAAACCTGGAAAAAACAGGTCTAAAAATTGAAAAATGGTGATAAATGGAGGTATATAAGGGAGGCCAGCCCAGACCCACACCTGAAGACCCACAGATGCCATGGAGGTGCTAATCATTCAGCTCGGAGTCCCAGGAAGGCAACAACCACCACCGCCACTGCTACCCCCCCCCCCAGGACCACCACCAAGGCAGCGCCAAAGACGACAGCGGGCCTGCGCAGACGTCTCAGCCTCGCAGACCTGACGCCAGAGGATGTCATTGCCCACTACAGGCTCAAAAGGACATCCATCAACACATCCTGAACCTGATAGCTCACAGGCTGACGCCACTAACACAGCAGAGAACCAACATCCCTCCGCTGATAAAGTTGGAGGAGTCTCACAGGCAGCCTTCTCAATCTTCCTCCCAACTGTCTTGGATGGCATACTCAGCCTGATACCCCAGCACCTTCACTTCCCCAACACTGTGCAGGAACAGATTGAGACAAAGCAAGGATTCTACGCCATAGCCAGATTCCCACAGGTGTTGGGCGCAATTGACTGCACACATGTCCTATTTGTGCCCCCTGCGGACAGTGCACACATATACCGCAGCAGAAAGCACACCCATTCCATGAATGTGCAGGCAATAGTGGACCACCGGGGACTGTTCACCAATGTCATAGCCAAGTTCCCAGGGAGTGTGCATGATTCATACATCTTCCAACAGTCCATCATGAACCAGCGCTTCCAGGATGGCACATATGGAAATGCAGTTCTTGTTGGTAAGTACTAACTGAACACACCACACGCCTCATCTCCACATTCATGCAACTCACAATTGTGAAAATGTACATGTAACAATCACACATACAACATGGCAATCAACATGCCCACATACCAGACACAACAACACCAAGAACTGTGGGAACTGTGGCTAGATATGTAGACAAACCATCCTCAAATGCTTAGCCCCTGTGCCACCCATAAGCAAATGTGGTGAGAGGTGGGAACCATGTATGTGCGATGGAGGCACACGATCCATAATGAAAGTAGGAACACAAGGCCCAGGTGTGTAGGTGTCGTGCTGGACAGTTGGGAGTAAGCTGACTGCAGACGTGCCCATGTTGGCATATAGTGTGTCTCTGTAGCCCAGCCTGATGGCAATGACTGTGTGGGTCACTGTTACACCCGACAATGGGGGATCTATGTGAAGGTTGCATGGAGGATGCAGAGGCTGGCGAAGCAGCTGCAGGCCACTGCGTACACCTGTAGGTACATGGAGATGGAGGAGTCAAATATGGAACCTAGGTACCTAGATTTGGGGTGGGGGCATCCGAAAGCGTTGGACCACCAGGTGATGCCACATGCTGATTGTACTGTTACGAGGATGATGACTCATGTTTCCCCTGCGTATAGCACACCCCAGCTGTTGATCATCCATGTTGCAAATCACATTAATCCTACCTGGAAGAGCAGTCTGGTGTGTGTGCGTATTGTTGATGTTGAATATGAGCATTCTGTACGTGTTGGTGGTGCAATTTACTGGTATCCCAAAGCTTGCACCAGCTCCACTCCATGTGTCAGCAGCTGCATCTGCCAACTCTGACGTTGGTGCTGACCGAGGTGGCATTCATTGCCTGCCGTATGTTGCAGTTGCATAGTGGGACAAGGGTGCATGCGCAGTTGGAGATACAGGTTTGGAAAATGTGGACTTGCGCCATTGTTGATGACTGCAGTGTTGTGGCTGTTGCTGTCGATGGTGGTGTGCAGCATCTCATCTGTGACTGATCCACACAAACTTTGTGGGTGCTTGCATGTGGTCAACGGTGGTCTGGGGTACATCAACAAGGTGGTGCATGCGTAAGTGGTCAACACATGTGCGTTTAGTGGGGCCGAGGAACTGGACGTAGTCTACACAGGCAAAGAAGCCGTCAAAGGTGTGCCCTGCCTTGTGGATCAGTGTGGTGAAGATCTGGGACAGTCTGATGTCAGCTAACATTTCCCTGAGTCAAATGTACCTTGAGTAGTCGTGGCATGTGAGTTGGAGGCTACACTCCCAAATGAGTACGTAGTCCACGGAGTGGACAGTGTTGCGTCTGATGATGCTGATGGTGTGGGTGAAGCGTTCCTGCCTGCAATGGGCCCTGCATGCGAGGGGGCTGATGACTGTTGATATGTGGCCGCTCCGGACAGGAAACGCCATGTGTTGTGCATTGGGGCAGGTCTGGCAGCAGCAACAGCAGCACAACTGAACGTGAACTGTGTCTGGTGTGGCCCATTGCCATTTCAACGTTCACATGGCATTGACTGTGAGGAGGGTGGATGAGTGCCATCGATAGATGGTAGAAGAGCCAGTCATGCAACCGCGCAGCGCACACAATTGATGAGGTTTGGGGAAGGGAGTATCAACAGTGAGGCAATTTAATTTGCAGTGATGCTTGTAATCAGTCCGAAGCAACACATGGCTAACATGAAATCCAACATAACACAAATGACACACCACCAAACCATCTACACCAACAACACAGCCTGCACAACCAATAATGTAAACATCTTGCTATCACATGTTACAAGTGACCAATGATATGCACTATGCCCGTGGATGATGACACCCCTCCGAAACCCCACCACCCAGGCCCAGAGGCAGTATAATGCGGCCCACAGACGCACCCGGTCCATTGTGGAGCGCACATTTGGTGTGCTAAAGTCACGTTTCCGTTGCCTGGACATTACAGGTGGCAGACTGCTGTACAGCCCTGAAATGGTCAACAAAATCATCCTTGCATGTTGTGTATTGCACAATATATGTGTGCGCACAAATGCACCATGGATTCAAGTGCCTGCTGCACCGGACAACGACCAGGATGATGCCGAAGATGAGGCAGGTGGCGCACACCCCACAGTAAAAGCAGCAGGAACTGCCCGAAGGGACAGAATAATAAGCAATTTCTTCAACTGAGCACGTCACATTGTGACAGTCCCCCTCCAATGTATCTCATAGCTAAATGACCGCAATCACTGTGTGTGCCAATAAAAAAAAATCACACACATACCCTGTCTGCATGTTATTGTCCAGCATGGGTACATCACTCTGAAAGGGTACGTTGCACAATATGTGCAATGAAAATAACAAAACTTCATCCATGCTGGGAATGTCTCCTCAGTACAGAGATGCTTTACAGTGTGTCAAATGTGCAAGACTAGAGTCTTCATGGTGCAAATTGGGCTTCCCAATCCAAAATTGTTGCGTGTCCTTTGTGTAAATCAGTCAATATAGGTTGTCGTCTGTGAATAAATGCACAATTGTAGTCTGTTGACAGTGGTCAATAATCCATTGGAGTGTGTACGTTGTGTAAAATAATGAGACTGTGGGCGTGCAATGGGGTAAGAGATGAAACTTTGGGCGTGCAATAGGGTAAAATCTGATAATAGGGCGTGCAATGGGTTAAACTTTGAAAATAGGGCGTGCAATGGTGTAAAATCTGAAAATAGGGCGTGCAATGGGGTAAAATCTGAAAATAGGGCGTGCAATGGGTTAAAATCTGAAAATAGGGCGTGCAATGGGTTAAAATCTGAAAATAGGGCGTGCAATGGGGTAAAATCTGAAAATAGGGCGTGCAATGGGGTAAAATCTGCTTTTCTGTGTGTCCTAAGCAATTAGCATTGAAGCATCGACCACCTCCAGATCAACAAGCCCTACAACAAGTATGTGGACCACTAACTTGACACGGCAGACGGACCACCAGCACCCCTGAGACAACAACCAGACCACCATCTCCAAATGGACACCATGCACGGATGAAGACACCTCTTCCGCTAGGAAAGGCATCCACCAGGGGGCCCACACAGACCCCTGGCCCCCTCACATTTACCACAGAGCCACATCTGCCTCCGCAAACGAACCACTACGCAACATCAACATCACCTTCAACACGTGCACGTACACAGACAACATGAAGCGTGCCGAAAGTCATGCCCCTACGCCTTGCGACCCCCACGGGTGAGTAGCACACTTAAAAAATCCATGATTCATTGATGGTTCTCTTGTTAGGTATGCAATTATGGTGTCACCTGTGCTGAATGTTGCAAGTTAAGGTGTCATGTGTCATGAAACATCATTTACATGGTGTCATTTGAGTGCCAACCAACCTCAACATGTTGTTACATGGCTCTGACATGAAATTTGCAGCAAGACTGTACATCAGTGCATTGATTCCCTCTTAGCGTGCAGATCTGCCCGCTAACACGAAAAAGCAATATTCTCTCTTTTCATCCGCCCAATGTTAAAATACATCGCGCGACACTTTTTGCCATTAGAAAGTTTACTCATGTGACCATTTGCGTGCAGATTTTCGCCGCTAACCCAAAAACGGGCCGCAAAGAGACAGGAAGTGATGTCTGCATGCTTCCTGTCTACTGGAGTAGTGTTTTCCACTTTCACTTTCTCTTTTAAGCACATTGCTGGTGATTGTGGAGAGTGTTGGAGCTGTTTGGTGGTGTGTGCTGGAGTTTGGAGATTTTGAGAGTGTTGCTGTGTCCTCTGTCCTGTTGATAGTGTCTGTGAAGTGTTGTGTACTTATTTATTGTGTTTAACTGTCTCCTGTCCTCAGTTTTGTCGGGTGTCTGTCTTGGGGTAGTACACTAACATTCTTTTTGGGGATATTTTAGAGGGATTATTTTTATTTTTTCTCTGGCTGTGGGCTCACAGGTGTGCAGGGAGATGCCAGGTGTGGGCAGGGAGGGCAGGATGTCCGAGGGGGCATTGGGGGGCTTCCTGTGGCTCATAAAATTCCACCTGCCACTGATGTTGGAGAGGGGAGGCCATATCCTGCAAGGATACAACGTGAGTGTGCGGAAGATTCGGTGGGAGCGTGTGCGGGTGCATATGTGCAGGTTCTTTGGAGTGGACCGTTACGTGCGCCAGTGGAAGCGCCGCTGGCAGGACATGCTTGCACGAGAAGCCGACCTCCTTGACTACGTGGGAGTCATGACAGGCTTACAGGGTGGTGAGTACAAACTCCACATTTAATCTGGTGTACTGTAACGAATGAAAATTACGACGTGTGTGACACTGGTGTCAAAGTGAGAAATGGTTGCTGATTGAGGTGGGAGACTGTGGGAGTGCGGGCCGGATAAACAGACGAGGAGGCTGTATATAGTGGGCCAGTTGGCTGCTTTTATTTAAAGGGTCAGTGGTTTTTGTACAGATGGATCCTGGGGGATTTCCGGCTTTCTTCCGTTCCTCTGGTCTTTCGTGTGTTTCCCCGCTTTCAGTGGCTCTCCCTGTCGATCGGTCATCTCCTCCTGTGATAGGTCTCCCACGGAGGCTCATAGGAGAAAATAGAAATAAGGAGCCGTCAGTCACCTATTAGCCAAGACGCCCGTAGGCGATGTCAGGTCCGTCACCACACCCGTTTGGTGTTAGGGGAACATTAGCAAGACAGGGTAGGGAATTTAAGTGAGGGTAGGAGAGTTCGAGTTGAGGGCAAGGTAAGGTGTTTGGTGCTCTTGGTCAAAATAAAAGGGAGTGACAATAGTGGTTCCGATATATTTCAGTGGCAGCGAAGGGGATTTGTGAGGGGAACGGGACTACGCCAAGAAAAACAACCTGTGTTAAGCACTCACACCCCCTCCCACTTCTCTATCAGTCTCACCTCCCGCCTCCCCCGTTCCCTCTGTCCCCTGCCCGCGATTACTCACCGGCTCCGCCGCAACTCTCCTAAGTTGTGGCCGCTCTCCAGCCTCCTCCTGTGGGGTCCACCACTCTTCGCACCACTCCTCGTCTTCTTCTCTGGATTCCACGACCTTCTCCTCCGCTTCTCTTTCGTTTCCCGACTCCTCCCTCGCTCCAGGCTCTTCGCGCCCTCCCTCTGTGAATCTGGGGCTTTTCACTTCCTCCTGCGAGGAACTTCCGGGGTTAGTCCCTCCTCCTTCCCATGCCGTGTCACGAGCGTCTCGCTCCTGTATGGGTAGAGGACAAGGGGGGGGCGGGGTTATCTTTACGGAGGACGGTGTAATGAAGCTCCGAGTTTGTAAAGCGGTCCCCACGGGTAAGTGATTACTGCTACACCGTTGTGTCCTCCCAGGTACCAGGCGTGTCCGGGTCGCCACCCTCTCACATCCCCTTTCCCTTGCTGTCCTTCCAGTAGGGGTATTCTCAAGGGGATAACGGGACAGAAAGTCTACATTTGTCTGTTCGGTTCCCTTCCGATGTTTGGTTTGGAATCTGTAGGGTTGTAAGGATAAGAACCAACGCAACACCATTTCGTTATTCCCTTTGTTGCGTGCCATCCATTCCAAGGGTGCGTGGTCCGTGTATAGGGTGAATTTACGCCCCTCCAGATAGTATTTCAAAGAGTCGATGGCCCATTTTATAGCAAGGGCCTCCTTTTCGATGACCGCGTAGTCTCTTTCCCAGGGGTACAATTTCCTGCTTATATATAGTATGGGTTTTTCTTCCCCTTGTCTGTTTCTTTGGGATAGGACCGTCCCCAACCCTTGATCTGAGGCATCGGTCTGTAGGATGAAAGGTAATGTGTAATCGAGACTGGCCAATACTGTGTCAGAGGTCAGGGATGCCTTCAGTGTTTCGAATGCACGAGAGACTTCGGGGCTGGGGTCCTTTAACCTGGTTTCTGTCTTTACTGTTTTATGCAAGAGGTCTGTGAGAGGGGCTGCTATTTGTGAAAACTGTGGTATGAACCTCCTATAATATCCAAGGAGCCCGAAAAAAGCCCGGAGGTCTCTTGCAGACCGTGGAAACGGAATCTGGGAAATAGTGGCCAGTTTGTTTTTTTGGGGCCGAATGACCCCTTCTCCCAACAGGTACCCCAAGTATCTCACTGTTTGTGCGGGCAAATGACTTTTGGCCGGGTTGATTTTAAGATCATAACCTCCCAACGCCTGGACCATTTTGTAGAGGTGTGTCAGGTGCTGTTCCCATGTCTCGCAGTAGATGACAATATCATCTATGTTAGCTCTGGCGTAACTTTCATGGGGTTGAAGGATGAGATTCATGGCTCGCTGAAAAGTTGCTGGTGCCCCGTGTAACCCGAAGGGTAACACTGTGAACTGAAACAACCCGTTTGGGGTAGAAAAGGCTGTTTTCTCTCTGTCTTGGGCTCTCAAGGGGATTTGTCAGTACCCTTTACATAAGTCAAGGGTACTGATGTACTTGGTTTTCCCTATCCGTTCAATCATCTCATCTACCCGGGGAAGGGGATAGGTGTCGAACTCAGAGATTTTGTTTACCTCCCGGAAGTCGATGCAAAACCGTACCGAGCCATCCGGCTTCGGCACGAGAACAATGGGTGAGTTCCACTCACTCACAGAAGGTTCTATAACACCCATCTGTAACATCTGTTGTACCTCGTCTCGGATGGTATTCCTACGGGCCTCTGGTATACGATACGGGCGGAGAGAGTACTGTCTTTCCTGGGACGGTTTTAATAGAGTGTTCCATTAAAGTGGTCTTCCCGGGTGTCAGGGAGAAGACGTCTTTTAAAGGCCGTAGGGTCTCGACTAGGCCGTCTTTCAAGTGGGAGGGCAGATCCTTATCTATACACTGGCAATATAAGGGAATGTGTTCTCCTATGTTCCCTACTAAGGACGGAAGGGGTCCCTCCCATTTTTTTAGAAGGTTAACATGATATATCTGGGAGGTCCCCCGGTTTTTATCCAGCTCTAGTCTATAGGTAACAGGAGTTACTTGCTCTAGTACGACGTACGGACCTTGCCCTTGTCCCAGTAGCTTATGATCTGAGGAGGCCATCATTAACAACACGGCATCCCCCACAGAAAAGGATCTTTCCCTTGTTTTTTTATCGTATTGCACTTTTTGTGCTTCCTGTGCATTCTCCATATTGTTCCGGACTATGGTCCGTATCTGTCCTAAATGGGTTTTAAGGTTTGCCACGTACTCCACTAGAGGTTTGGTATTGTTTGGCTCTACCTCCCATGTTTCGTGAGCCATGTCCAATAAGGGTCAGGGTTGGTGGCCATAGAGTAGCTCAAATGGGGAATACCCTGTGCTTTTCTGGGTCTTGCACCGGATTGCGTATAGAGCCAAAGGTAACATGTCCTCCCACCATTTAGACTCAAGAGCAAGTAGTTTTTTTAATGTGGTCTTAAGGGTAGCGTTGTAACGCTCGACTAGACCATTGGTTTGGGGATGATAGGCCGCCGTTCGTATCTGTTTGATGCCCAACTGGGTACCCACCTGTTTCATTAATTTAGAAACGAACGGGATCCCTTGATCCGTCAGGATCTCTTTTGGAAACCCTACTCGGGAAAATACTGTTACCATGGCTTTGGCGATGCTAGGGGCATCTGGATGTCTTAAAGCAATTGCTTCTGGAAAACGGGTAGCGTAGTCCACTAGGACCAAAACATAACGGCACCCGCTACGTGAAGGCAACAACGGTCCTATGATATCCATCCCAATTCTACAAAAGGGCTCATCTATAATGGGTAGTGGATGTAACGGGGCTCTGGGTGGCCTATACCCGCTGTTTTTTTGACATATAGGGCATTCACGACAGTACTTTTTCACTTGTTTATATATCCCAGGCCAATAAAACTTTTCTGTTATTAGCTGTTCTGTTTTTTCCTCCCCGAAATGCCCTCCCAATAAATGGCTATGTGCCATATAGAGGACTTTTTCCTGAAAGGGGGCGGGGACCAGCAACTGAGGGGTACTAGTAGACTTTGCTTTCCGGTATAACAGACCATTCTTAATAAAAAAAATAGGGACATACGTGTAGAGGGTCTTCATTGTCCAGGGCTCTATTCCAGGCTTCCTGTAAGACTGGATCCTCTCTCTGTGCTGCGTGGAAGTTTCTGTCATTCTCCCACGGATTCTCTGCTATCTGGGCTGGGAAGGCTGTTAAGGGTTTTCCTTTCTCTCTCCGTTTTTGTTTTTTTGTTTTCCTGACTTTGGAGGGAGGCCATTCTGGATTCTCATCTTGTGAAAAGGGAGCGACGGTCCACCAGTCTTTCTCATCCGGAGTGGCTTCCTTGAGCAATTCAGACATGTGTGGATAATCGTTCCCCAGTATGATCTGTTCGGGAAGCCGAGGGATGAGACTGACTTTTAACTCAGACCCGGGGTCAGTAGCATGTTGTATATGCACATGCGTAGTAGGGTATAATTTCGTGTCTCCATGGACACACTGTATATTTACAGTTCCATCAACTGTCCCAAGTTCGCCTTCCAGATCTTGAGGTCGTATAAAGCTTTGTCGACATCCGGTATCGGCCGGTGCCGTCATGGGCTGCCTATTCACAGTTACGCCACAACGGTAAGGGGGTGGTTGTTTCGTCTGGGAAATACAGCAATAATTCCTTGCCATGCCTATCTCCATTGGTTCCTCCTTTTGTGGACAAAAACGAGCAATATGCCCCAGCCCGCCACAGTTAAAACATTGAGGTCCAGATGTAGGGGCTCTCACCACAGGAGGTCCAGGGGGTCTGAACACAGGAGGACCTGGAAGGATGGTAACAGGGTCAGGTTTCCGGATAAGCGGATGTCGGGGAGGACGATGGACCCCGCTTCTTCCTGCTCTCCAAGGGGTTTCTTCCCGTCCCTTTTGGGCATCCTGTGCTCTGCTGTAGGCGCTAGCAATCTCCACGGCTGTCTCAAGGGTGAGGTGAGCGTGTTGTCTGACCCATTTCTGAATGGGTGGATGGAGAGAGGTTAGGTATTGTTCCAAGTATACTTTAGCCATGATGTCTTCCTTCGTGGCGGTGGCTGGTTTCAGCCAACAGTCGGCCATGTCCCTCACTCGGAAGTAAAGGGCTCTGGGAGTTTCTTGGGGGCCCTCTTTGATTTGTCTGAGCCTCAACCTGTAGGTTTCGTCGTCAACCCCTAGTCGTTCCATGATGCACTGCTTTATCTCTGCATAGGGTGTCACTCCCAGGATGTTGGCCGCTTGATAGGACGCTTGGAGCTCTCCGGACAGTAAAGGTCCTAAGTATTGCCCCCACTTGTCGGCTGGCCATGCTGCTGCCAGGGCCATCCTCTCAAAGTTGTTGAAGAAGTAATCGGGGTCTTCTCCACTTACGTACTTTTGAAGGATCACAGATGGGAGGGTACTCGGAACCCTTTCTTGTCCTAGGGCATCGGCAATCTTCCCCATGGCGGTGTCATGAGTTTGGCCTTGTTCTGTAAGGGCTTGTTGCAGTTTCCCCCGGTCTTCTTCTACCACCGTGAGGAACTTCTCCATCGCTTTCCCCAAACTCTCTTGGCTTTCGGCCATTCGAGCGATGACAGCCTCCATGTCTCCGGCAGATCCCACTTCTGACACCACTTGTGGGAGTGCGGGCCGGATAAACAGACGAGGAGGCTGTATATAGTGGGCCAGTTGGCTGCTTTTATTTAAAGGGTCAGTGGTTTTTGTACAGATGGATCCTGGGGGATTTCCGGCTTTCTTCCGTGCCTCTGGTCTTTCGTGTGTTTCCCCGCTTTCAGTGGCTCTCCCTGTCGATCGGTCTTCTCCTCCTGTGATAGGTCTCCCACGGAGGCTCATAGGAGAAAATAGAAATAAGGAGCCGTCAGTCACCTATTAGCCAAGACGCCCGTAGGTGGTGTCAGGTCCGTCACCACACCCGTTTGGTGTTAGGGGAACTTTAGCAAGACAGGGTAGGGAATTTAAGTGAGGGTAGGAGAGTTCGAGTTGAGGGTAAGGTGTTTGGTGCTCTTGGTCAAAATAAAAGGGAGTGACAATAGCGGTTCCGATATATTTCAGTGGCAGCGAAGGGGATTTGTGAGGGGAACGGGACTACGCCAAGAAAAACAACCCGTGTTTTTCGCACTCACACCCCCTCCCCCTCCCCCTCCCACTTCTCTATCAGTCTCACCTCCCGCCTCCCCCGTTCCCTCTGTCCCCGTGATTACTCACCGGCTCCGCTGCAACTCTCCTGAGTTGCGGCCGCTCTCCAGCCTCCTTCTGTGGGGTCCACCACTCTTCGCACCACTCCTTGTCTTCTTCTCTGGATTCCACGACCTTCTCCTCCGCTTCTCTTTCGTTTCCCGACTCCTCCCTCGCTCCAGGCTCTTCGCGCCCTCCCTCTGTGAATCTGGGGCTTTTCACTTCCTCCTGCGAGGAACTTCCAGGGTTAGTCCCTCCTCCTTCCCATGCCGTGTCACGAGCGTCTCGCTCCTGTATGGGTAGAGGACAAGGGGGGGGCGGGGTTATCTTTACGGAGGACGGTGTAATGAAGCTCCGAGTTTGTAAAGCGGTCCCCACGGGTAAGTGATTACTGCTACACCGTTGTGTCCTCCCAGGTACCAGGCGTGTCCGGGTCGCCACCTTCTCACAGAGACGCAATGCGTTTGCGCATCTTGTTGACACATCCGAAACACAACGCAGCATCACATTGACAAGCATATGTTGCAAGTCCGTGTCAACCACTGCGCTGGACCAACACTTGGCACTGTACTGCCATAGCTGACACACCTGCGCAAAATGTGCGTGCAGGCAGAAGATTGTTTGGGTACGGCAGGGGTGACTGTACATGAACCAGCCATGGAATTGTCCATGTGAGCTGTGTGCTGGCCAAAAGGTAGAGTCAAAATGCTGTCCTCATGATTTGTGTTACGTTAGCTACGCTGCCCTGTGTACATAGTTGCTGTGTGACAAAGTATTGTGTAGGTACAAATGGTCTAAGGAAAGTGGACATCCCCAGATTGTCATACACCACCTACCTCTGTGTGACTGCTTTGTGCAATCTGCAGCTACTCAATTGTACAAAGTGCATGTCGAACATCAGGATGCATGTAGTAATGTTGCCTTGTGGATGACTCACACTACGATCATGGGCATGTCAGCTAGCATTACAGTCTTGCCTGTCCAAAATCAGCTGTCACAGGTCTGGTGTGAATGGCAGTCAAAGTTGACCCAATCATGTAGTCAACATGAAACGTCACACCACAGTCATGTAGCATTTGCTGTCATGGTGATGATTGGTATGAGGAATACGACACATATGAATTGAAGTCCAATCCCAACACATATCTCTTTCCTTGTCTCACAAATGGACGACCGCCAATCACACACGGGGACATTGACAGCTTTGAGGACCCACACGCCACTGGTGAGTTGGAACGTAATTGACTAGCATGTTGCGTTGGCATGGATGTCTGGGTCACATGATCACCGTTGCAGTATGTAGTATGTGTGCGTATCACGTCTACCTTGCCTACAGTGTGATGATGTATTGTGGAAGTCAGCAGTGTGCACCAATCGGGAAGTGACTCTGGACAAATGCATTGGTCTCACAGTTGTGACTTGGCCCCTCCCCAGTCAGTGACACACATTGGAAGTGAGGTGCATGTCATCAAGCCCATATCGCAAAGTCAACGTAACTGTCATCAAAGTTGTGTTGTCAATAGGGGCCTAGCATCATAATCTGAGCAGCGTTAATGCATTTCACGTGTATCAATGCTTACTCGTCAATGAGGTACACTGTCACGCTGTGTTGAGTGTGAACAAGGCGTGCATTGGGGGTTGTGTTCGGCGTTCCACGGCAACGCCCATTGTATCAGAGGATGGCCCTGATGTCCAAGTGCAGCATTCATAGCTGGCAGCGCACAACTTACCAACAGTTACATCCCGGTTGTATTCTGGCCATATGAGATGGGATGCTTCTTGTTCATCATGTTTGCTTTGTACATGTGAGCTGCTTTGTGCAGCACACATGGTAATAGAGAATTGACATGGTGTGTATAAGTACAGCAAGGTGGCCCTTACAGTACATACATTAACATGCCTCATTTTTACCCAATGTATCTTTCCTGTGTGCTGCACTAAGTAACACACATTATAGTCACAACATGGTCCTCTAGGGTGGAATCTGTGCATGAAGGGGCACCTTCATGTACAGACACCAAACTCACCTGCACACACACAACCTTGCACTCTGGTGCAAGGGTGCCTGTGTTGGCGCAGTCGTGATGAACCGCACACATGTGCTGGGGGACACACATGCCTGCACATGGGCATAGTACCTATCATGCAGTCCTGTGTCACTGGAGAGGATGAGGGTGGTGCTACACACGGGGGGTAATGCTTTCCTCCTCCGATTTCTTGTACATGTCACCCCTGCCCATGTATGTAAGGCCCAAATCTTTTGGCACTGTCAGACAAATTAATTAGTGACAGTGCATGTACCATGCCATGCACTGTCATGTCATTCTCCCCAGCATGTAGTCACTGATCCATGCGTCCACATGTCCTTGTTCAGGTCACTTGCTGACTTCACATAGTTACGCTGTAGTGTATGCTCCCATGTTGAAGTGAACTTGTATTGCAGATGTGTATGGAGGAAATTGAAATTGGCTAAGGGACTCTAATTTGCCTTTGTGTATGTTTTACAGACAACATGACGCCTGGCCAAATACATGCCTTCCAGGTGCGGAAGGACCGTTACCGCCATGTGAAGAAGGTTGCGAAGGGGTACCGCAACATGTCCAAGAGGTACCATGAGGAACGTAGGAAGGGCACATGGAAGGCGGTGCCTGAGCATGCCCAGGATGTCACACAGCCCCCCCCCCCAGGCCCCTCAGGCGTCAGTGGTGTGTCCCAGCCGGTACAGGTGGCACATCTCCCTACGGCCTCCCCCCCCAGGCACTGTCCCACCTGCAACTGGGGATCAAGTGGTTCAGTTCACATTGCGGGACAGGAGGCTGCTACAGGACATTGTGGTATGGGAGGCAGAGCTCAGGCATGAATTGTCTGATGTCAACAGACGTGTGATGGACATACACAAACACTTGGGACTGCCATGATGGGTGGACCTGTTGGACACCATCCCCCTCTTCTCCCTCCCCCAATGTTTGAAATATTTTATTAGGTAGTGTTAGGTTAGTTATGTATTTGTTAGGTAGTGTAGTTTTAGTGTAGATTTTAGTTAGTGTTAGCTTGTTAGGTAGATATAAGACTTTTATTAGTCATCCGTATTTGGGAATAAGGTTCCTTTTCCTTTGGGTGGGGGGTTGATGTGTTCTTTCTTCATAAAAAATATAAAAAATTTAAAAAAAAATATCTATTTGTGTAGGTTACATGTTTAGTTAGTTTATGCATAGCTTAGATGTCTTTGTCCTGTCTCGTGGTGTGCCTTAAAGGGGGGGGGGGGGGCGGGGTGATGTCTATGATGTGTGTTGCATGTTTAGGATTAGTTAGGGTAGATAGTTTAGGTAAGTAAGATTGTTTTATAGTTAGTTTAGATTTAGTAGTAGTCATAGTGATAAGTGTTAGTTTAGGTCACTTGTATTTTATACTGTTCTAATAAAAATTTAATACTTTGGATTACTGCTTGCACTTATGTCAGGGACGAGGTTGTGGAGTGTGGCTATTCCCATTGTATGCAACTTTTCACATCACTGGACTATCCATTGGAATCGCTAAGTCTGCTCATGACATGTAAGTTTGCAGGATGTATTGTGTCAGGATCCCTTAGATGGGAGCACACTGGCTTAGCATTGATGACAGGGTGTCAATTTGGATTGACGCCCGGGTCTAGGGACAGTCGTCTGTGATGTTCTACATCTTCTGTGTGACTCACGGATTTGGTCAGCACATTGTTGCATATTTTGGACATGACCTAGTGAGATGGCATGGCAAGTGGATACAGTTAGCTACTGTTATCCATCATGGAGATGGATGTGTGCGCCAGGTTCCACGGATTCCATCACACACCTGCATGTCAGATGCTCATGCCGCAGAGTCCATCTACATTGCACAGACCTAGCCACACTTGCTGCGTAGTGCCAGTGTGTCCGCTTCCTTTGCAAGATATGTTCCGGTTCATGTACGCTCACTCTCCAGACCATGCATGATTTGTTAGAAACCTGTGTGCATTGTGTACAGGACATGGAACAGCAGTGTTCATGATTTACAAAAGTGATCTGTGAGTAAGTGATGACTTCACATTTTACGTTACTCACAAATGTAGTTTGGGAGTAGTGCATTTTGCTTTACAGAGTTGACATCTCTTAAATGCCTACCGTGACTCACTGGACTAGTCAAGTTTTGATTTTGTCACAGCTAATGTTTGGGGGTGGCACACTGTCCTGCTGCACACGAGGGGAAATGTTGCATTGCTCCCTGTAGTGACAGTGTCATGGAGACTTGTCCCAGCTGTTACTTCTGCCATTGGCTCATGTTGATGACGCCCTTGAAATGTTGTTGGTGCATCTGACTATATGCTGAGTGCAGTGCCACACACATCCCTACACACATTGCCCGATACGCTCGCAGTGGTCACAGCATGGGAGGGGGCATATTTTACATTACATAGTTTGTCGACAGGGAGGGGCTGACTGAGGGCTTGCACTTTGGGGTGATCCCCTATTTGCCAATCTCCTTCACTGAGGCAGACATTGTGGTTCAGTATGTGTATGTTGGACATGTGCCCTTCCGTGTCTTCATCAATGTGAATATGCTGTCCAGTATTTTGGGATGTGACATGCAATGTGCACCATCACAACAGGCTTTGTACGACACATAGTGTATGAGTAGATATGCCAAGAGATATTTGTTTACAAGTGTTAAGGAGGACACAACTCATGGCCTGCTACAGACTAGGACATTTTTGCACACATGCCTTTTCATGAGAGGACGTGGGGCTAGGTTGGTATATTGCTAGATGGTTCTTTTGGAGCAATGGGGGCAACGCTAGTTCACACATACACTGACATCTCACTGCCTATCTATATCAGCTAAAACTGGTACATTGCTCGTATTTCCCTTGGTGTACCTTCTGGGTGAATCAGTGTCCTGACACTTTTTACATTCTTCTATACTTGATTGGTCAAGAACCACACACATCTGTGTGAGTTAAACAATTTTATAGACATTCTGAGGATGAAGACTGGACCAGTGCTTGGCCATAAATGCCCACATTGCATGGATGCCCGTTGGAGGGCCAGACAGAGTCATTTGGTGGTAACAGGTCCAAGGGAAGAGGTATAGTTCAGTCCGCAGGCTGATTGCAGTGGCATTGGCAAGAGAAAAAGCTATATGGCAGTCCATGTGGAGGTCCAAGGTGATTGTCGGGGGACAGTGGAAGACAGTGCAAGAAGATTTTCTGTGGCATGATACTAAGCCCGGCACCAAGGAGGAAACTGGGCTTTTGGCACATGTTAGAAATGGGATTTTTGGTAGGCTAGGGCATGTGCCAAAGCCAGGCAGAAACCACTACTCTAGTCAGGATAAGGGAGTTACACTCCTAAAATAACCCCTGCTCACCCCCTTGGTAGCTTGGCACGAGCAGTCAGGCTTATCTTAGAGGCAGTGTGTAAAGCATTTGCACATAACCAACAGTAATACAGTGTAAGCACTACAAAAGGACACCACACCCGTTTAGAAAAATATCCAATATTTTTATATACTTAAGACAAGACCAAAAACTATAAAAATCCACAATACAGTACTTAAAAATCTTCAGTTATCCAAATATGCTTTAAAAACAGTTCCTTGATGTCGATAGCTCTGTCCGGGGCTATCACGGCGTCGTGAGAAAATAAATCCAAACACTTCTGGCTGACCGCGGCGTCGCGGGCCAGCTACGATGTTGGGAAGACCCGCAAACAGTACCTTTTAGAAATGCAGGGCGTCGGCGACCTCTAGTTGGGCTTCCGAAAGCACGGCGTCCGCAGGCGTCGGTTCCGGAGGTCGGTGCAGGAGTCGTCGGGGCCCTCGAAGTCACACGTGTTGCAGATCGATCTCCTCTCTGTTGAAGTCAGGAGCGCTGGCGTCGTGTACTGCGGTGCAAAGTGCAGCGGTGCGGCGTGCGGTGCCCTCAGGTCGCGGTACGAGCAGCGGCTCAGTGGCGGCGTCGGATGGTGTCGTCGGTGAGACCAGGGTCACGGTGCGAGATGAAGGCGGTGCTCGTCACAGTGCTGGCAGGTCACGGTGCAAGCAGCGGCGTTGTCTTTGCTGAAGCGCTGTTGTCAGCTGACAAACTGGAGTCAATGGCGCCAGCGTCGGTAGGCCAAGGCTGCGGTGCGGGATGAGGGCGGTGCGAGGTGTAACTTTACGAGCGGTGCCCTCGAACCATGGTGCAAGCAGCGGTGTTGATTTCGGCGTGGAGCGGCGTCGTCGGGAATACCACGGCATCGTCGTGAAGCGAGGCGGTGCGGAGTGCGGTGCCCACAGGTAGTGGTGCGAGCAGCGGCTCGGTGGTGGCGTCAGCAGGCGTCGTCGGTGAGACCAGGGTCACGGTGCGGCGTTGCGGCAGTGCCCTCTGCGGTGCCAAGGCATCGTCGTGCAGCAAGGCGGTGCGGAGTGCGGTGCCCACAGGTCACTGTGCGAGCAGTGGCTCGGTGGCGGCGTCAGCAGGTGTCGTCGGTGAGACCAGGGTCGCGGTGCGGCATTGCGGCGGTGCTCTCTGCGGTGCCTTCAGGACACGGAGTCGGCAGCGGCGTCGTAGATGTCGTTGAGTTGCTTTTCTTCTGTTGCAGCACAAAACACACAGTCCCCAGTGCTGAGGGCAGAAGAACTTGAAGTCTTTGCTGTTCCTGAGACTTCTTGAACAGGGGGCAAGCTCTACCTCAAGCCCTTGGAGAAACTCACAAAAGTAGATTGCAGAAATTCCAGTCCAGGCCTTTCACTGCCCAAGACAGAAGCAGCCACTGCAGGCCAACACAGCAAAGCACACAGCAAAGTGGTAGTTCCTCCTCACAGCTTCTCCAGCTCTTCTTCTTGGCAGTCTTCTTGATCCAAAAGAGTTCTAAAGTTCAGGGGTCTGGGCCCCAATATTTATATCCAAAATCCTTTGATCTCTTAGGCAGAGAGTGTCTGTGCCCAGCCAGAACCAGTTCTGCCTTCTCTGGTGTGATTTCCTGGCAGGAGGTGGAGACGGCATTGTCAGAGGCAGACCAGGCCCTTTGAGGTGCAAGGAAATCTCCTCCCCCTTCCCCCAGCGCAGCCCAGGTCTATTCAGCCCTTTCCTGACCTACCTAGACTATCTGGAGCCACTCCTGCTCCCCAGTCTTCTGTCATCCAAAACCCAGACAGGCAATCCACATTCCAGCAGAGGCACACGAAATGACTGAGCAAGAAAATACCTACTTTCTAAAAGTGGTATTTTCAAACACAGAATGTAAAAATCACCTTCACTAAAAGATGCATCTTTAGATTCTGAGTTCAGGCATACTAAACTTTATTTTCCTACCTAATTCCCCGGGCCAGTTTTGTCTATAAGATGTTATAAACAAACTTCCCATTCTGTCCTATGGGGAACAGGTAGCCTTGCAATAGTGAAAAACGAAATTGGCTGTAATTCACTATCAGGACATGCCACAAACACCGGGGCATGTCCTACCTTTCACATACACTGCACCCTGCCCACAGGGCCTACCTTAGGGGTGCCTGACATGTAAGAAAAGGGAAGGTTAGGGACTGGCAAGTGTGTGTACTGGCTAAGTCGACATGGCAGTTACAAACTGCGCGCAGACTGCAATGGCAGGTCTGAGGTACCTTTTCAGGGCTACTCAAGTGGGTTGCACAATCAGTGCTGCAGGCCCACTAGTAGCATTTGATTTACTGGCCCTGGCACACTCAGTGCACTTTACTAGGGACTAACAAGTAAATCAAATACCCAATCATGGAAACACCAATCCATAACACAATTTACACAGGGAGCATATGCACTTTAGCACTGATTAGCAGTGGTAAAGTGCCCAGAGTCCTAAAACCAACACAAATAGGTCAGGAAAAAATAGGAGGAAGAAGCAAAATGTTTGGGGATAACCCTGCAAAAAGGGCCATTTCCAACAGCGCAGATGGATGCTACCGCTTCCTCCTTAGCACAAATGCACTTTCACCCTCCTCTTCGTCCTCTGATGTGTCATGTGCCTCACATGTGGGTGGTGGTATGGTGGGTGCAGCACTGTGTGGCACTGACACATCAGGTGGCGGAGCTGAGGATGTGGAGGCAGCAGCTGCATTCATCTGTGCCAGTCCTTGTGGCAGCAATGAAGTGATGGACAGGTGCAGGGCATGATAGATCCCAGCAACCTTGCGCTGGTGTGTGGCCCTGGCAGCCATATCTTGTGCCTGCATCCGCTCCATGCTCTCCATTATCCGACAGATGTTGGCCAAATCCTGGCTGAAATTGCTGGAGCCACTCTGAGCAGACAGTTGTTGTTGTCTCAGAATCATGACTCCAGCAATGTCAGCCATGGACCGTTGGAGGGCATTGAGCGGGCTATGGGTGTCCGTGATCTTCTGCATGTGGTCCCGGATGGGACTCAGACACCCACGTATGGCCTCAAGTTTGTCCGCCAGGCGCTCGAACCCCACCCGCACCTGTTCCGCCATCTCCTGCTGGACCTCCAGCACACAGCGTTGGAAGGCCAGGTGTGTGTTCTCGAGGTCCGGGGTGGCAGCTGTGGTGGGAGGTGCTTGCTGCTGGTTGGTTTGTGCAGGGGGTGGGCTTGCCGCTATGCTGCTGGGTTGCCCTGCTCCTGGAGGTGGGGTGCTGAAGGAGTCTAGCAGATGTTGCAGTGCTTCCTGATCGATGGTGGGGTATTCCTCCTCGTCATCAGTGAAGGTTGGGCCAGTCTGCTGTCCAGGAGGTGATGTCTCTCCCTCTGCAATATGATAGGGTAGATACAGTTTAACCGTGTTTGTCATGTACAATCATGCATTGGATGTGTTTACAAGCAGACAGCAGGACAGTGTCCATTCATACTGTTTTTGAGGAGATGCCTATTTGTTGCAGGATAGTGATGACTTTGAGGAAATTGCGGATGTGATGTTGTAGTTGTACATTGTCATCTCACAGTTTCCAGCTATGACAAATGTTATTGTACAATATCTACTCCCAAGCGTCACAAGTTGTGTCCTCTGTTCATTTGTGTGAGTAATGCTATTTGGCCCACATAGTAGTCAATGTTGATGTGCTCAGATTTGCCTGTGTGTGCACTGCATTGTGTGCTGGTGGCACCTGCAGCTTTGGTTTAGCTGCACATTATACCTTTCAGGTAGTGAGCTTTTGGGTTCTGTGCATTTACAATGCTGTGCTGAGGCAAACTGGGTGGAATATGGGTCTTGGTCAGAGTTGTGTGAGTTGTGCATTGTTTGACTTCAAATGTCTTGTTTACGTCAGGGGTTGTATGTACACGAGGATGTGTCAGAGTGTGACTTGCTTGTTTAAGGATGTTGTCCACACTCAGCCACCTCAGAGAGGAGGCCTGAACCATGTTAATAGGTTGGGCCTGCAGGCATGCTATTCTTCATGCACTGTCACTTGCCTTGTCAATGTGGCTCACGGACACGCAGCATTGCAGGGTACTGCACATGCGCATGTGTTTTGTGCAAGTATGGTTATGTGTGAGTAGGGCACACTTTAGGCACATTATCAATGTGAGCTTACTTGCTGTTTCAACATGTGCTGCACTATGTGGTACACATGGACATCCATTTTGCTTTGTCTATTGTGGTTTGTCTGGCGTGCATGTCGTCCTTCATGTTTTTTGTTGCATGCATTGCTAAGTGCCCTCCGTTTGGCTGACCTGTTGTGAGTATGGTTCTGCGTGAGTTCCGATAGTTGTTGCGGTCTGAACAGACAGGGGCATGTTACCAAGGAAGTGGCAGGGAGAGGCGTTAGCCATCTTGTCTTCACGGCTCTCGCATCCACTTTGGTAACGCCAAGCTCATAAATGTTATCAAGGATATGGTGCAGCCTGGCGTTTCCCCCTGCAATGGGAGTAAATTACACTGCTTAGCGCCGGCGCAGGCTCCCTTCCACCATAGTGCAAGGGTGTCTGCGAGCAGGGAGGTTTGTTCATGTGTAGGAAGTAGTTGCTTACTGCACATGGACAAAGCTAAGATGGCATTTTGTAGCTTTCAGGTGGGCTGCTTCGTGCAGCACACATGGAGGTTACGAAATGACATTCAGAAGTACAGTTTGCTCATGTACAGGAAGGGACACCTTCCTGTACATGGCCATACCATGGAATTTGGCTTTTCACATGTGGGCTGCACAAGGCAGCACACATGATACGAGCAATAACAAGGGGATTAATGCATTTCTCCTAGTTTTGCAACCTTATGCCCATGATTTCTCTGGTGTTCAGATCAGCACTGCCACCTCTTCTCGCCTAACTTTATGATGGATGGCAGCGTCGACTTCAATGGGTGTTGTTGTGGGACGCCCACCACAACACCCACTGCACGCCCCCTTTCACACAAAGTTTAGTGTGAAAGGGGCCCTATTCTCAAGGCAGCGTGTAGCAACTTTACGTGTCTCTAAGCCACATTGAGTGACTTAACGCTGCATTGATAATGGTGCGCTGACCCTATCGCCACCCCAACGTCAAAAGATAAGTGACATTGTGGTGGCGATAGGGGCTTGGTAATATGCCCCATGGTGTCAACACCCATTACCCTCAAGATTGACCCCACGTGTGGTGTTATCAGTTTTCTGATGTATGTGCATTTCATGATGCCTATTAATGTTGCTGAGGCCTGGTCAACGCCACCCTCACAGGAGATGCAAATGTGTGGGTGATGTGTGTTTGTGTATGTGCCACGCAGCTGCTGCCATGGTTGATACCTGCTGTCCTGGTTCTGTCATTCAATGCCTGGCTTTGCATGTGGGTGATGACTACCTGACTGCATATTTGTTCACTGACACAGTTGACTTACCAAACCGTTAATTTGACTTGCACATGATGGTGTGATGGGCAACTCACATCAGGACTGATGTGGAATGCTGTTTTCTGTGTGGCAAATGTGTACACTTGGGGGGTAGGAGTGCAATTTTACATAGGGGTTGAGGGTGACATTTGTCCGGTTGACATGATTTATTTCAATTTAGCTATTCTTGCTTGTTGTCATACTTTGGCAGTGAGATAGCTTTACAGGCACATTGTGGTTCAGCGAGTATGTCAGACAAGGCATGCAGTACATATTGGTGTGGTACATTCCTGTTCTGCATTGTTCACGTACTGTGTGGTTGTTGGCACATCACCATGCTCATTGTATTCCCTCGCCCTTTGAGTGAAGTGTGCTGTTTGTGTGCATGTTTGTAGGTGCAAGCTTTATCCAGCAGCCTACATGGTCAATTCGTTGTGACATTGCATGTGTGTGTGGTATGCAGACTCACTAGATGTTTCCCCACTTGGTGTACAGCAGACTGCATCTCATGAACAGGCAAGGGGGCACATTGCATGGTGATGCAGGTGATGTCAGATTTTCCCCCTTGCCACATCACCATGCACATACAAATTGCCTGCACATGGACACGTCTCACTCTGAGGCCAAAATGCGGATGCACTGTGCATATGACTGGTCATGTGCACGATGGGGCATACCACCACCAATGTCAGCACACCTGCAGCATTGTGCACATGTGTCTGAGTACTGTGCAAGGATGTGTCCTTGTGCAGGCAATTGGTATGTGTGTGGTGATGTGGCAAGGGGGCCATTTAGCCACCCTGCCGCATGTCAGGTTGTTGTGCCACTTTGTAATTTGAGGGGGCACTTATGGAGTGGTCTGACGTTGACCTAGGACTAATTTGGGCTTCCTTTCCTGTGCTCATTTGAAGGTCTGTATGCCGGCCAATGTGTGTCGTGCAATGTGTTGTTTGAGAAGGGTGATATGTCCCTGTGCCACCATGGACAGGGGTATCCGGGACATGATCCACAGTACATGTGGGTATACACTTCAGTTAATTAAATTGTACATGAGTGCCACTGTGCCCATCCACCCCCTTCCTCCCGTCCCTGGTTGATGCTCACCCTGGTGTTGTTGTGTCTGTTCACATTCAGCACTGTCCTGGCCCACAACTCCAACCACCGTCTCCTCACTGATGACTCGGGACACCTGCTCCTCCAACTCATCCAGCTCCTCCTATGGCGCTGGACTCCCACCTCCAGTCTGCCTGGCTGCTCTCACGTTGGCTGCTAGTTTCTCCTTGGTTTTGCGCTTGGTATCATGCCAGCACTTCTTGCAGTCGTCCACTGTCCTCCTCCTCTCTTCAACGGCATTCACCTTGGACACAATGTCCTCCCATATTTCTTTTTTTCTTGCCAATGTCACTGTGGAGGTGACGAACAGTTCTTGTTGGTGTTCAGTCACCTCCGCAATCAGAACCTGGTTTTCCTGCAGGCTGAACTTGGGATTCCTCTTCCTCTTGGCCTTCACATGGGTCTCTGGCAGGTCCTCCTGGGTATTTGTGGGCATGTTTGTGGCCTCTGCACTGGTCCCAGCTCCTTCCATTGCTCCTCTGGTATTTTCCAATTTTAAAAAAAAAAAAAATTCTGCTTGGCGGGCCTTTTATGGTGCATTTTCCCGCTGAATGCGCTAAATGCAGGCCTGGTGCTAATTAGCGATAGGATTCTGTCGCTGATTGGCCCTTCGCCACTTTTTCACGTTAGCGTACGTTTTTTTATCACCGGCACGCTAAATCTATCGCCGTCAATTCCAGCGGGAAAAGGTAGCTATCGGCTGTTAGCGGCGTGTTGATAATACGCTGCTAATGCGGCGATAGATTCCGGCGAACTGCGGCGATACGGGAAATGGCGCTAAGGGGAGTTACCGATAAATATCGCCATTTGTTGATAATATGCCCCAAAGACCTTTAAAAGAACTTCCCTCCGGTAAGGCTGTGGGCCCCGATCAAATTCCATTCGAGTTTTAGAAAGTCTTCTTTCCTGTGCTGGGGGCCAACCTAATCTACATAATGTGCCAGGTACAGAAAGGAGAAGCCCCCCCCCCCCCGGAGTAGTGGGCGGGAGTCAACATAGTTATTTTTTTAAAGAAAGGAAAACCCCCTAATGAGATGGGATCTTACAGACCCATTAGTCTTATGAATAGTGACACGAAGATCTTTTAAAAAATATTGGCCAATCGGCTAAGTGGTATCATAGGGAACGTGATATCCCCTAGGCAGCATGGGTTTATTCCTGGTAGAGGAACTGCCGAGCATATTCGTAGAGTTATAACCCTATTTGATGGCACTTCAGTCACCGGAGACCCTTTGGCACTTATTCTAATCAACGCAGAGAAGGCGTTTGATAGGGTCTCCTGGGAGTACCTCTGGGCCGCTCTAGAGAAGGTGGGGATTGGAAAGGGATTTATGGAGGCCATACAGACATTATATAGAGCCCCCCGGGCCCGACTCCGTTTAACGGGTGGACAAAGCAACCCTATCCTTATCACGCGGGGAACTAGACAGGGGTGTCCTTGCTCCCCCCTTTTATTTGCACTCTATATAGACCCCCTAATTCCGGAAATTGAGGCCAATACATGAATCCAGCCTATTCGGCTACAAGGCTTCAAGACCAAAATTCTGGGGTACACAGACGATTTGTCGATAATGACAGATAGCCCAGTTGATGCCTTAAGGGAGATAGAGATCGAGGCCAAACCATTTGGGGTTGTCTCTGGCTATTTGCTTGATTGGGAGAAAACACAAATAGTCATCAATAGTAAGATCTACTTGTCGGATCCACTGGTGACTGAATCTGCAGTTTATTTAGGGGTTACCATAACCTCGGAACTGGGTAAAATCATGGAAAAACATCTGGACCCTGTGATCCAAAAGGGCAAGAAAGATTTAGACAGGTTCAACAATCTGCACCTCTCGATTGTTGGACGTTGTAACATAATTAAAATGATATTCCTCCCAAAGATCTTGTATCTCTTCAGAATGATACCCCTAGTGTTTGAAAGTCACTGTTTTAAGGAGATGGAACAAATGGTCAATAAGTTTATATGGGCGCATGGAAAGACCAGAAGGGTCCTCAGATTCATGTCCCTCCCCAGGAAAGGGGGGGGGCTGTCCCAGACCTAAAAATTTACTACTGGGCTGCAGCAATTTAATACATCCAGGGATTACTCGGAGGAAAGGTCGTGAACCAGTGGAAAAGTGATGCTCCCCTGGATGTATATGAATTGCTGCTAGAGAGAGAGGCCCCTAATTGACTATTTAGATTCAGCATATCTAGCTATTATAAAAAAAAGTTACATTTAAGACCCTAGGGGCAGCAGTCTCTGTCTGGACTATTGTTAGGAAGGAGCTAGAGTTAGGTAGGATGAATTTTACACCCCCCTTTTTGGTAACCCATCATTCCCAGAGATATTCCATGACGGGTTATGTCACGATGGGATGCACTAGGAGTGGGGAATATGGGGGATCTGCTCGATTCAAATGGTGTAATACCATTTGAGAAGGTCCAGTTGCTCTTCAATATTGATCGCAAAGAATACTTCAAATACCTTCAGGTTCGAAGCTACATCGTAAAAAAGAAAGGGGGAACCTTTCTCTTAAGAACCTATTATGGAGGCAATAAGAGATCCAGAGGGCTGTACTATTACCAAGATTTATGGAGGGATGAGGCAATTGATGGCTGATGACTTAGATAAACATCGCAAGAAGTGGCAGCCAAAGCTAAGTATTGAAGGGGCTGAATTTATGGACTCACTTAAGCTGGGCCACTCCGTATGGAGGTCAGCTGGGCTGCAAGCGCAGCATTATAAAACGATCTTTTCACTATACCATCCGCCAGCTAAGATCGCCCAATGGGGTGGCACAGAAGGGATCCTCTGTCCCCGATGCCATAGTGCCAATGCCGATATTATTCACATGTTTTCTTCTTGTCCAGTTTTAGAGCCTCTGAAGATAACTATGGAAGAATTTTTAACACAATCTTTGAGGATTCAAACAAGACTCACATCTGATTTGTTGTTAGTAGGGGTTACATAGGAAGGAGTGCTACTGGCGCAACATGAGTTTGTCTTCTTGGCCATGGCAGTACTCAGAATCTGTATCTCTTCGGCCTGGTTGGACCCTGTTGGTTGTACTCACCTCAGATGTTAAATGCTTGATATTTTTACTTGTTAAGTTGCGATATGCACAGATCGGAGCTGCAAGTTCTGAACAGAGCTCTACAGAAAAGTTGAAACAGCAGACAGACTGATAGGGATGGATGAATAAAGAGATTGTAATACAAACATGTAGAGAGAGGAAAGACTTGTTGGATGGTCAGGAGATCTGAGTGGACACATGGATGAATGATTGTTAGTGGCGCGGTGGATGGATGGGTGAGTGGGTTGGTGGATGCGTGGTATTGGTTAGGTGGGTGAATGTAGTGATGAACGTATGGATGATGTATGACTGGATCGAGAGGGTCAAGAATGGGGCAGAGAATAGGGTGGTGAGAAGTGAGCAAGAGACTGCTAGGAAGATAGGCGTGGGTAACCTCAAAAAATGATTTAAAACCCAACCATTACCGCAAAGATAATACAATAATTATGGGTGATCCAGTGCTCACATATGTGAAGAAAGTGCCAATGTGAGTTACAAGTGACAAAAGTGGAGCACAAATAAGAAGAAAAAGACATATAACACTTGGCAATGGTATGAAGCAATATTCAAATGTTGCAATTAATTACAATAGGGGTGAGGCAGGCACTCAGCGAAAGTAAAAGTAGAACACTGGCATTCGATACCTGTGTAATGCTGACTGCTTTCTACATTGGGTTAGGTCTATGTCTATGTCTATGTGGGGGTATTTGTAAAGCGCAACTGCTACTCCAAGGAGTGTCCTGGCGCTGGATGCCGAGAGGTAGCACGGGCCGAAGAGGGGGAGAGATCATGGGCTAGAAAAAAGCCAAGTTTTCAACCTTTTCCGGAACAGGGGCCTAGACTTGATGCTTCTGAGGGACAGAGGTAGTGTATTCCAGAGGGAAGGACCAAGGAAGGAAAGGGCCTTGCCCCCAGACCTGGCTTTTTTAAATACGAGGGGTGTTGGCCAAGAGGAGGTTAGAAGAGCGAAGATTTCTAGGTGGGATAGATTCGGTTTGATTACGTTTCTATTATTTGTGTGCTAGGAGCACAGGCTTTAATAACTAATGGCATCATTTATATCCCGGCTTATGGTCCACTGCGGCTGCCAAGGGGTCAGACTGCCCACCCTAGTGTGAGTTGACCGCTTCAGTAGTGTACTATTTCTGACGAAAGGGCTCTAGCCAACACAGGAGGTCACAGTGCTTTTTTTCTTTGACCAGGTCTCAGTTTTTTGTTTTTTTCACAATCAAAAAGCAAAGTCACTGATGCTGGTGCGCAGGGCGTTTTCTCCCTGCACGTCTGGGTATTTGTTTTTCTTCCCTAAATGGGTCCATTATTGCTCGCTTGGGGAATCCTGGCAGTGAAAAAATGACTCTGGAGTACTGTCCTAAATACCGCTGCCCGCCATGTGGGGGATGGCTTGATGGATTTGATTGACCGCTAGCAGCACCAGCAGAGACTACCCTGGTGGTGAGTCAGTGGCTCCACCACCTCAAAATAAGGCAACAGAATTAGGAGCTTGGCAGGGTGTTGAACTGCCCATTTATGTCAGTTTCCCGTTCCGGCCAGCTGCTAACAATTCCTTAAGTAATTTTGTTTCCATTCAGAATCATTTGATGCATTAATTCTGTGGAAGTGGAAGTCTGCCTAAGAGATCTGTCAAACTTTTTTTAATGCTAAATAGGACTTGATGCACAACATTGTGTAATGGTGATCCAGCGCGATATTAGCAAACAGCATTCATACACCAGATACTCACTTGGGCCCATACATTCATACTACGCTAATACTTACGCTGGGTTTTATCAGTTGTTACTCTTTATCAAAAACCCTGCTACCAATTACCTTCTGAATGAAGAGTAATGACTTACCAATGAATCCTTTGCTAATTGGGAAATTTAAAATGAGTGACATTTTGAGTGTACAAAATGAGTGTACATAATCCTGAAATAACCACTGAGTCAGGAAGTTTTAAAATGTTTATCTAAAGATTTAGCAGAGTAAAATACAGATCCACACGGTACTTAATCGTAATACCCAAGATGAAGCATAGAATAACTATTGTTAATTCAATGACGGTCCCTCAGAAAAGGAGAGGATAGAGACAGCAGCACAACTAAAGGTTGCATTATATTTACCTAAGTGCGAGAACCAAACCCCTTGGCCAAGGAGTTGGAAAGATTAGGACCCAGGAAGGATGAAGAGCAAAGACTTCTTCCAGGATCAGGACAGGACCGGTGACCTCTCTACAACGACGCCTGCGTCGTTCCCCTCTCTGATACTCGGCTTCTCCTCGATTCTCCTGTGCCTTCCTTCTAATGGACTCCGCCGCCCCCTCCTCAGGACCTCTCTGGACAGCAATTCTGCAATCAATCAGCTTTGACGGTCTGGAGCTCTTCTTGTCAGCATGCACACCCGATCTTCTCTGTACGTCTGCTCTAGCAGCATCTCCTTCTAACTAATTAGATAATTCTATATCTATTATACCCTTCTACGCCCATGTACCTCCCCTTAATGTTGCTAAAATATGGGACCACTACTTCTGATTGGACAGGGACAGGGGTGGATTCTCACACCATATTGATTTGTCTTGTATTTCTGAAGCCTATTGTTTTTAAACTACCGCCCCTTCAATTTAATACATTTGCTTTATTTCCCACCCGTCTCATGACAAAATTTACAATTTATTCATATAAAATGTTTCTGTTCGACGAGAACATCTTGGTATGTAGTGGTGTCGGCCAGCAGGTCATGGCCTTGGATGATGTCCAAGTTGACTTCATCTCTTCCTTTCTCGTCAGCCTCTCAGGGCGCATGTGCAGAATCTTTGTCATACGAGCTTTCAGTTCACCAAACCCAGGCCCAAGTTTACGAACTAATAAAAGTCAAAGAAGAAAACATTAAAATCACAAATAAAATGTTTCACTGTATGCCCACTCTTTCTACTCTATTCCCATTTAATTATAAATTCTATCCCGCATTAGTAGCGTTAGAGAAACGACAGTTAAATAATGACATGAAAGCAAGCTGAAGCATGTGAAAACATCAAGCAGCCATTTTAATGCACACTGCGCAGAAGCAGAAATTTCCCACCAAGCAAGAAGAGACGTCACACCATGTGATATGGATGAGACATGCGCAGTAAGGTTCCCGCGCTTTAGCGGCCATTTTGACAAGCGTTATTCGTTAGTTAAACACATAGGCAAGCATCCTTACTATTTGTGTAGTGTATGCAAGGATTAATATGGAAAATACAAGTTTAATAAATTAATACTGTGAGGAGATTGCGTACGAGCAAGTCTCATTTATGAGTCCTTGCTCCATCAATCCCCTCTCTGATGGGGTTTCTGAGCCATCAAAATACTACCCACAATCAGATGCCAACTTCTAGCAAATAGTTTCCTTCTCATTTTTACATTTTCTATTTTTACCATCCCCTTTCAATTTCTTGTATAATTCACTTCTCCATTCTTCAAGTTCTATTTCATCTAATTTTCTCTTCTTTCCCTTTCCTGTCACATTATATGTTCCATTCTTTCTACAACATTTGCACCATATTGTTATTGACAGTACTATTATTGCTATCCCTGCTAGGGGTACTAATATTTGACCTATAAGCCCTTTTCCTACATTAGAAAACCAGGTACCAATTGACGCAATACTACTTGTCAATCTTTCCCATACACTATCAACTTCCAGTGGTTTTAGTTCCTTCTCAAGTTTAGTTATATTCTGTATATACGTTCCAATTTCTGCACTCTTATCAGGAATATAAGTGCAACAGTGTTTTGTCTTCAATAATTTACAGACTCCGCCCTCTTTTGCCAATATAATATCAGGAGCAAGTCGATTTTGTATCACCATAGATCTAATCACAACCATTTCCGCATTAATCATTAGAAATCCTCCAGCAGTATCTGTTGATAAACGATCAACCACTGTAGACAATTTACATATTTTCCTTGAGTTCAGAATTATTCCCACCGAAGGTATCAATGCGCCAAATATATCACCTACAATTTCAGAAAAACTAGCTCTTTTACTATGTATTAATTCACTATTGTTTTCATTGCTCCCAGTGTTTCTTTTTACGTGGTATATCTTTGGAAATACTATTCCAAAATAACAACTTCCATACCACCGTGCACGAAGCCTAAAGTAAGCCTTATTCCCACACACATAATAGATTCCAGGAAAAACTGAATCTGTTCCTCCTTTGATTCCCCAACCTCCAAGAATTAAGAAATTATGTTCACATTCACTGGTACCGATGAAAACATTGTTATAATCAGTTTTTAACCTATGTAGACAAATTTTCCCTGTCTTTACAAAATCCAAAGCCATAGCAGCTTGAGCCTTGCCAGGTGTGTAACTCCCTTCTTTCTCAGCCCAAGGTGGCAAATAAGCCTTATGCTCAGAAGCTTTCTTTTGAAAATCTTGTCTTCTATCTTCTACTAAATTCAGAAATATCTTTTCTTCTTCCTGTAGAGAACATGTTAGATTGTGTCTATGTGCATGTGTTATGTCTATTGATTTCATTGTTAAGAAAAATTCTCCCATAAACTGTGCATGTTGACTACTAAGCACTGGGTTCATACTCTTTTGAATCGGAACCTCAGAAAATATCACATCTATGTTTGAATAATAATACTGAAGTCTCCCTGTTCTATAAAATAAACTAGACAAAACACTACATGATATGCCATATGTCAGTGGTAAGTGATGATATGTTAATCCTTCTGCTACTGATTCAGATAACTTCATACAGACATAACAATTACTAACTTCCATGGTATCTACATACTGAAATAATAACTTTGTGAAAACATTTAAACTAGTGTCGTTATCAGTTATTTCATGATGAAATTCTGGTTCATTTTCTGGCATTAGTTCTACTCTATTGCCCTTCATGTTTGCTGTCCTTCCTTTAGTTTCGTTATTAATCTTTTTATCCATTATCATAAGGTAAGGGACTGCTACGATCAGGACGAACCATACTATATAAGCACCATTGCTAGACTACATATGCATATTACACAGCATCTTCTACAACATCTCTGTTTTGGTCTCCCAGCAACTCTATCGTCAGGCATTTTCGACAAGGAAGATCGCTCTTCTTATCTATTTTCCTCTTTTCTTTATATGACTCTTTTGCTTAGTCAAGGTGGTCTTGTTTCTTTCTCGTACGTTAGTTCTGCACTTGTTCCTTCGTCACCACTTTCACTTGTCTCTGAACTCTCGTAATCTTCAAGAATGATGTAAGTCCAATCAGGACCTTTGAATTTGTTATTCACAAGTTTCAGTCTTTTACTTCTTCTTTTCTCAGTTTTATTCTGTTGTTCAGTTTGGCTTGTTACTTCATTTACTTGATCTGGATCGTCACTTCTGGTTTTTATGTGGTATTTTACTCTTTTAACGACACTCGGCCAATGATCTCCTTTTCTTGTTTTCTTTGTTTGCACTGTTTCTTTATCTTTGTCTTCAGAAATCTCTTTATTTTCACTTTCTGACCCTTTTTCGTCTTCTGCAATTACTGTTTTTCTTTCTTGCTCTTTTTCATGTCTGATTTGTTTTTCTTCAGCAGCTCCACTGTGAGTTTCCAATAATTGACCTTGTGCTTGATTTATTTCTTCATTTTCATTTTTCTCGAGATCTTTTTCTTCTGTGTGATTTTCCTGATCTAACTGGTTCTGATCAGGGCTTATTGCACTTGTACTTCTGCAGCCTGACCGGATTCTTCTAAACCTGTCTGTTCCTGCTCAAAACTTGTTGGTTCTTCGTTATTTTGAGCCCAGTTTCCTTTCCCTATCTGGTCCTGCTCAGGTTCTTTTATTGTATGTTCTTCGTTCTCCTGAGCTGCTTCTTCTTCACCTATCTGATCTTCTTCGATTTCCTCAAATCTTGTTTGACTTCTTGTTCTGTGGTAAACTTCAGGAATTTCTACCACCGGTATCCAGTCCTGACTTGTGCTCGGTCGTTCTTCTTCAGCTTCTCTTGAATCTCGAGCCTGAGATTCCTCAGCTGGGCAACCTTCAGCTTCCTCAGTAATTGATGCTGACTGAGGATTTTCTTCTTCAGGATCTGGTACTCTTTTGGTGTGGCTTACGTGGATCCAATTAGGAAATCCTGCACACTTCACTGCTGTATTTGTGGTCAGTATTACTTGACAAGGACTGCCCCATCTAGGTGATAGACACGTTTCTCTGGTGTGATTCTTCACTACCACCCAGTCACCAGGATTCAGATCATGTTCCTGTTCAGGCTGCCTGGAAAATGCGTCTTCTCCAACCTGGTGAGAGACAGAATGCAATAGGTCAGCCAGTCCTTTACAATAGTCCAAAACCATATCATCAGATATATTCAGCAGTTTTTTTGTGGGAACATGTGTTTGTCTCATTGCTCTTCCCATCATTATCTCGTGGGGGCTCAATCCTGTATTTCTGTCAGGTATGCTTCTGAGTCCCATTAAAACAAGTGGCAATGCATCTGGCCATTCTAATGATGTTGATGCACACATTTTTCCCAATCTTGACTTTATAGTGCCATTCAATTGTTCAACCACTCCAGAAGCCTCTGGATGATATGCACAGTGTAGTTTCTGTTTAATTTGGAATGCTTCACAGATTATTTGGATCACTTCGCTGTTAAAATGTTTTCCTCTATCTGATTCCAAAGTTACTGGGAAACCAAACCTAGGAATGAGATCTCGTAGCAACAGTTTTGCGACTGTAATGGTATCATTTCTCCTGGTAGGGTAAGCCTCCACCCACTTTGAAAACAGACACACTATGACTAGTACATATTTCAGCCCTCTGCAGGGTGGTAACTGTATGAAATCGAACTGGAGTCTTATAAAAGGACCCTCTGCCTTTCCAATTTTCCCAAACCCAATTATTGTCTTCCGCCCTGGATTATGCATCTGGCAAGTTAAACATCTCTGGCAAAGACTCTCTGCAACAGCCCTGAACTTCGGATTGTACCAGTTTTGTCTAAAAAGCCTAATCATTGCGTCTCTCCCTATGTGTGTGTCTCCATGATACATTCTGGCCATTTGTGAGAGTAAACAGTCTGGCATGACTGGTCTGCCATCAGCACTGATCCACACTTCATCATTTCCTCTTTGGGAACAACCCACTTTGATCTACAAATTATTTTCATTTTAATCAACATCATCTTGTAATCTCTTTACCTCATTCCAAGTTTCAGCTGGCATATACAGCATAAGTTGGCAGCTGATTCCCATTCTTTCCACCCTCTTATTGACTGACAATCTATTTTTGGCACAATGTTGGGCCACCAGATCTGCATATCTGTTGCCGACTACCACCCAGTCATCTCCTGACTGGTGTGCGGCACATTTCACCACAGCCAATTCTTTTGGTGATTGTATTGCTTCCAGCAATTCCCTTACAAACTGTCCATTTTTAATGGGGGATCCTGAAGAAGTCAGGAAATCCCTCTGCATCCATAGTTGGCAAAAATCATGCACAACCCCGTAACCATATTGGCTATCTGTAAATATAGTTACTTTTTGATTCCTCCCAATTTTGCAGGCTTTTATCAATGCAATCAATTCAGCTACTTATGCAGATTTGACTCCTGGTAAATAGGATGCTTCGACTATTCCAGTTAATTCACATACCGCATAGGCAGCAGTTAATTTACCATCTTCATGTCTTTGACATGAACCATCAACAAATAGCTCCCTGTCTGGCTTTCTGAGGGGCTGTTCTTCTATATCTGGGCGAGGTTTCGTACATAACTCTGTAATCTGTAAACAATCATGTTCATTTTCTTCGTCATCTTTAATTTTCTCATGATATGGGTCTAGTAGTAAGGTTGCTGGATTTATTATAGTACACCTTACCATGGTCACATTTTCAGCACCCATTATTATTCTTTCATATTTAGTCAGCCGACTAGGAGTAAGATGTTGTGTTCTGGTTCTTGTCAATAGAATCACAACAGCAGGTGGAACAAACACCTTTACAGGATGTCCCATCACAATTGACTCACTTTTTTCAATGCTCAAACAAGTAGCTGCCACTGCTTTTAAGCATCCTGGCAACGCGGCTGCCACTGGGGCCAATGTAGCAGAAAAATATGCTATAGGACGTCTTTCTAAACCGTGTCTCTGGGTTAGGACAGAAAGTGCACAATTTTCTCTTTCATGACAGAATAATGCGAATTCTCTTTTATAATCAGGCATGCCTAAGGCAGGTGCTGAGCACAGAGCATTTCTCAATTTTACAAAAGCTCCTGCACTCTCATCATCCCAATCAATTGGGTCCTTTGCTTTCTTTCTTGTCATTTGAATTAGGGGCTTCGCTAACAAGGAAAATCCTAGTATCCATTGTCGACAGTAACCTACTATTCCTGGGAACATTCTCACTTCTCTTTGGGTTACAGGCATTTGCATTTTCTTAATCAATTGTACTCTTTCCAAGGTTATTCTTCTTTTTCCCCTCTCAATTTGGTGTCCCAGATATTTAACAGCTGTTGTACAAAACTGCAATTTTTCTGGTGAGACTTTATGCCCTTCTTCAGCCAAAAGATTTAATAGTGCTATGGAATCAACAACACAGTCCTCTCTGATGTTCGATGCCACCAATAAGTCGTCGATATATTGCACTAGGACTGAGCTTCCTGGCATCACTAGTTTCTCAAGGCACTTTTTCAATATCTGATTGAAAATGGAAGGACTTTCCGTGTACCCCTGAGGAACACGATTCCATACATAGACTTTGTTCTCAAATTTAAATGAGAAAAGATACTGGCTATCTGGATGCAATGGTATTGAAAAGAACGCTTGACATAGATCAATTACTGTGAACCATCCTGCACTCCAAGGAATTTGGTATAGAATTACTGCAGGATTTGGCACTATAGGACAACATGGTTCCACTAATTTATTTATTTTTCGCAGGTCCTGAACAATCCTATATTTTCCACTAGGTTTCTTTAGTCCCATGATTGGTGAGTTACATGGGCTACTCATTACTTCTTTTAGTATGTTTTGCTCAACCATTCGATTAATTTCTTCAATGACTCCTGCCTTTACTTCTGCACTCATTTTGTACTGTCTGGTATTTGGGAAAATTGCACCTTCTTTTACAGTAATTTTAACTGGGTCTATTTTAGCCATAAGTCCTACTTCTTTTCCTGTGAAATCCCATACTATGGGGTTTACTGTACCTTTTAATTCTTCTGGCAACTCGTCTTATGTTAATACCGAAAACATCTCATCTACTTCTGTACCCTGTTTTGCAATCATAATTTTATATACATGGTCTTCATCTGGTGTCTGAACTGCCACACCATCCGGTGTGCAAAATATTGTGCAGTTCATTTTGCACAACAAATCCCTGCCTAATAAGTTTACTGGGCTAGAATTGCATACTACAAATTGATACATTTCTCTGAAGTTTCCGATTTTAACTTCCATTGGTTCGGTAAGAGGTGTTCTAATCCTTTGATTAGCTACTCCCACTACTTGGATATTTTCACCAGAGAGAGGAAGGTCTGGAATGTCTGCTGTTCTTACAGTAGACCGGGTAGCACCAGTATCCAACAGAAAAGTAATATCATTACCTTTCACATTTCCTTCAACATATGGACCTGACTGATCTACCGATAAGGATGCGCCAAGTACGCACTCCTTCTCCCCTCTCCTAGGCACCGTCATGAACTGTATTGACAGAAATCGTCCTGTAAAAGAAATTGTGAGGTTATATAATCATTCTTACCACTTCCTCCTTGATATCCGATGTCTGTACCGTGCTTTGCTCTGCTTACATTACCCTGAATAGGTGCAGGTGGCAACTGACTCTGAGGATTTACACCCTGCTGTGAGTCATTCTGCGTCTGTGGATTTAAATTTTGATTTGGGTCATTATTATTCCGAATCTTTTTACATTCATCCTTCCAATGCCCCAATTTTCCGCATCCATGACAAGGAAATTTCTTTTTAGTTTCTTCTCTACTCATTCGTCCTCTCACTTTTCCACCATTCCCAGTATCACCACTCGTTCCAGAATCCTTTCCTTGATTGTCACTCGGATTTTCCAAATTAATTCCCTGTTTCTCGGCCATTTTCACCTGTGCCCACATTGCCTTCTCCTGTAATTTCTTATGCCTATCCTCAATATCATCTCCACAATATTTTGCATATTTCAAAATCTCGTCGATAGGTTTCCCTTGCCAACACAGCATGTGTTGTTTAATCATCTGACAAATCTCCGGCTTCAAACCGTAAACAAATCGATACACAAACTGACTCATGTTTTTGTCTCCAATGTCCTCAAATCCACTATACTGTTTAAATACCTGCAATAAACGCTCATAGTAGGAATGTACCAATTCATTAGCTTCTTGTGTAGTTCGGTCTATTTTCACCCAATCTGTTTCTTTCGGTGGTATTTTCCCTTTCAGGTAAGTTATCACCTGCTGATACTTTTTCATCACATCATTTGACGGGGCACCTGTTTTCGGATCTCTAGGATACTCGTCACTTGGCCAATCAACTGTAATTTTACAATCTGTCCACAAATCGGCAGGTACCACTATGTCAAACAAACCATCTAAGTCCTTCAACAATACCTTTGACACCTTCACAAACCTTTCAACCTGCTTGTACCATTCAATTGGTTTTTCTCTCAACTTTGGAAAATCATTCGTAAATGACAAAATATCCTGGCTGCTCCATTGGACATGTATATATCCTCCTCCCGCAACTTCTCGCATTGGGTACATTTGGTCAGCTTTCCCTGTTTCTTTCTTCACATATTCCGATGCTGATCTACTGGATCGTGCTTCTTCCTTTTTCTTGGCCCATCTAGTTCTCCATCTATCTAGGTCTCCCCATTTTTGTAGAACTATCATTAATTCCCTTACTTGCAATTTTCTTCCAGAGGCATTCATGTTTTCTAAATCTTTTTCTGAAAATTCTGCTCTATAGGGTTTCTGCAACACCTTTGATCTCCCTATTTCTATTCCCATCTGTAGTGCTAAATTGGATAATTTTTCATGGAATAATCTTACATTTCTTGTGATACTCCTGCACATAAATAATAATTCTTCATCATCATAGGTATTTAATCGATCTAGTCCTATATTTCCTGCTATTAATTCTTCTAATTCGACTTTCAATTTATGAATGTCTATTATTTTTGGAGGTGTGCACTGTTTATCTGATTCTTGTGCCCACCTTTCTAAATCTTCAGGGGTGACTATTGTGGCACTTTTCGCTCCTAATGAAGTTACTAGACTTATATCCTTTGAACACCCAGGTGTAGTTCTCTTGGGAGTAATATTGACAGAATCTCGAATGGGTAAATCCATCAATGATATTGTGGATTCGCTGTCACTAAAGTGATCTTCAACCATTACTACTGCTTCAGGTTTCGTAGCGTTTACAGGAGTAGGTGCAAGTATCGGTGGAGGACAGTTTCCCTGAGTACCATATAATGGAACTACTGGACCAATTGTTGCAGGTATGGTCAATGAATCAGGATGTACTTTTATCTGTGTTATTTTCTGTATTAATTCTGCTCTGGTCTTCTCTAGGGCTTCCCTTTCTTTGTCATGAAGTATTCTACTAGGGGTGAATTCATGCATTACCTGTGGTACTAATGGAGTTTTTAACGGTGGTGCACTTGGGGTGCATCCACTTGTCCCTTCCTGATATGGTGGGGGTTCCTTAGCATTTCTTCCATAAATTCATCTTCAGAATCGTCACTTCTCATTAAATGTTTTGTCTTTTCTGTGCATTTACTTCCTAATTTTTCCTCTGCTGTTAACAATGGATATAGTCCTTCTGTAAGCATTGCCCTTCTCCATTGTTTCATCTGACCGTCCCTAGACTCATGTTGGTATCTGGGGAAAAATCCTCGATAACCCCTATTACTCTTGGATCGGTCACGCTCAAATGCCTCGGTTTCCCATTCCTCTAAGGCTTTGTATTGAGTTAATCTAGGTCTGGGTTCTAGGTCATTCATCCTCAATCTCAAATTTTGAAGAATTCTTCCATTGAAGGTACCATTCTCGGGAAATGCTAGTATTCCATCATTTTTGGTATATTCTATCCAATTCTCTATCCATACACAAGTATGATAACCTCTCTCCATCATCATAAATGAAGCGGGTGTTTTAGCTGGTGGAATGATAATTCCTTCCCTAGTTTTGATTGGTTTATCCTTTTTAAAATAGTTCTTAATCTTTTGCAGAAAGGACATTTTTCTCTTCTCTCCGTACATTCTATCTAATCTTCGGTGTATAAAATTATATTCTGCAAAACCTAGGAATCTCCTATCCGGACGAGTTCCTGTTAAACTCGGATCGCGTTTTAACATGCAATCTCTACCCACTAAGATTTTAGTTTCTAGAATATCAACTAATCAAGTGCCTGCTATCTTTTATTCCCGAGCCAATCCTTGCGCGGCCTTTTGGGTGACGTTTGTCTGTCAACCCCTCCTTTACAATCTGCCTTTTCCTGTCCCTCGCTGGTTCAACCAATCCCAGCGCGGCACCTGTGACGTCAGTACTACTCCTGACTATCAACCCCTCCTTTACAAGAGTCGTTCCACACCCGCTGATTCAACCAATCCGAGCGAGGCGTTTGTGACGTCAGCTCCCTCTCCGGCAGCTGACCCTCCCTTTACAAAATCTTACGCAAACTTATTTTCTCTATAAATCTTAATTAAATTTCAATAACAACATAAAGCATTCACTATCGTGTCAGTTTCTCTAATTTAGAAAAGATAGTTTTCTCTCACACTTAGTAAAACTTTTCCGTTTACTAAACATACACTACGAGTAAAACCCTTCCGTTTACTCTTCATACAAGCTCCAGAAGTACCTGTTACTTCTTCAATGTTACCCTTTCTAGGTGATATAACATCAAATTTTCACCAGCGTACTCTTTTGCTATTACTCACACGCATAGATTCCCTAACCAGTACTGATAGTCCTGCTTAACTTTTCAGTACTTTTTCTGCCTGACAGATAACCTCACTGCAGTATGGCTTCCACTTACCAACCGCTATTCTTTCCCCGGGGATTTCTGGACAACATAAAACAACACACGGATGTTAATTCATAAAAATAAAATTCTCATTACCCAATTAACAAAGAGTAACCATCCTCTGATTACCAGAAAACTGATCCAGCGCGATATTAGCAAACAGCATTCATACACCAGATACTCACTTGGGCCCATACATTCATACTACGCTAATACTTACGCTGGGTTTTATCAGTTGTTACTCTTTATCAAAATCCCTGCTACCAATTACCTTCTGAATGAAGAGTAATGACTTACCAATGAATCCTTTGCTAATTGGGAAATTTAAAATGAGTGACATTCATTATAGTACCTAATCCTGAAATAACCACTGAGTCAGGAACTTTTAAAATGTTTATCTAAAGATTTAGCAGAGTAAAATACAGATCCACACGGTACTTAATCGTAATACCCAAGATGAAGCATAGAATAACTATTGTTAATTCAATGACGGTCCCTCAGAAAAGGAGAGGATAGAGACAGCAGCGCAACTAAAGGTTGCATTATATTTACCTAAGTGCGAGAACCAAACCCCTTGGCCAAGGAGTTGTAAAGATTAGGACCCAGGAAGGATGAAGAGCAAAGACTTCTTCCAGGATCAGGACAGGACCGGTGACCTCTCTACAACGACGCCTGCGTCGTTCCCCTCTCTGATACTCGGCTTCTCCTCGATTCTCCTGTGCCTTCCTACTAATGGACTCCGCTGTCCCCTCCTCAGGACCTCTCTGGACAGCAATTCTGCAATCAATCAGCTTTGACGGTCTGGAGCTCTTCTTGTCAGCATGCACACCCGATCTTCTCTGTACGTCTGCTCTAGCAGCATCTCCTTCTAACTAATTAGCTAATTCTATATCTATTATACCCTTCTACGCCCATGTACCTCCCCTTAATGTTGCTAAAATATGGGACCACTACTTCTGATTGGACAGGGACAGGGGGGTGGATTCTCACACCATATTGATTTGTCTTGTATTTCTGAAGCCTATTGTTTTTAAACCACCACGCCTTCAATTTAATACATTTGCTTTATTTCCCACCCGTCTCATGACAAAATTTACAATTTATTCATATAAAATGTTTCTTTTCGACGAGAAAATCTTGGTATGTAGTGGTGTCGGCCAGCAGGTCATGGCCTTGGATGATGTCCAAGTTGACTTCATCTCTTCCTTTCTCGTCAGCCTCTCAGGGCGCATGTGCAGAATCTTTGTCACACGAGCTTTCAGTTCACCAAACCTAGGCCCAAGTTTACGAACTAATAAAAGTCAAAGAAGAAAACATTAAAATCACAAATAAAATGTTTCACTGTATGCCCACTCTTTCTACTCTATTCCCATTTAATTATAAATTCTATCCCGCATTAGTAGCGTTAGAGAAACGACAGTTAAATAATGACATGAAAGCAAGCTGAAGCATGTGAAAACATCAAGCAGCCATTTTAATGCACACTGCGCAGAAGCAGAAATTTCCCACCACGCAAGAAGAGACGTCACACCATGTGATATGGATGAGACATGCGCAGTAAGGTTCCTGCGCTTTAGCGGCCATTTTAGATTATAGACAAGCGTTATTCGTTAGTTAAACACATAGGCAAGCATCCTTACTATTCGTGTAGTGTATGCAAGGATTAATATGGACAATGCAAGTTTAATAAATTAATACTGTGAGGAGATTGCGTACGAGCAAGTCTCATTTATGAGTCCTTGCTCCATCAATCCCCTCTCTGATGGCGTTTCTGAGCCATCAAAATACTACCCACAATCAGATGCCAACTTCTAGCAAATAGTTTCCTTCTCATTTTTACATTTTCTATTTTTACCATCCCCTTTCAATTTCTTGTATAATTCACTTCTCCATTCTTCAAGTTCTATTTCATCTAATTTTCTCTTCTTTCCCTTTCCTGTCACATTATATGTTCCATTCTTTCTACAACATTTGCACCATATTGTTATTGACAGTACTATTATTGCTATCCCTGCTAGGGGTACTAATATTTGACCTATAAGCCCTTTTCCTACATTAGAAAACCAGGTACCAACTGACGCAATACTACTTGTCAATCTTTCCCATACACTATCAACTTCCAGTGGTTTTAGTTCCTTCTCAAGTTTAGTTATATTCTGTATATACGTTCCAATTTCTGCACTCTTATCAGGAATATAAGTGCAACAGTGTTTTGTCTTCAATAATTTACAGACTCCGCCCTCTTTTGCCAATATAATATCAAGAGCAAGTCGATTTTGCATCACCATAGATCTAATCCCAACCATTTCCGCATTAATCATTAGAAATCCTCCAGCAGTATCTGTTGATAAACGATCAACCACTGTAGACAATTTACATATTTTCCTTGAGTTCAGAATTATTCCCACCGAAGGTATCAATGCACCAAATATATCACCTACAATTTCAGAAAAACTAGCTGTTTTACTACGTATTAATTCACTATTGTTTTCATTGCTCCCAGTGTTTCTTTTTACGTGGTATATCTTTGGAAATACTATTCCAAAATAACAACTTCCATACCACCGTGCAGGAAGCCTAAAGTAAGCCTTATTCCCACACACATAATAGATTCCAGGAAAAACTGAATCTGTTCCTCCTTTGATTCCCCAACCTCCAAGAATTAAGAAATTATGTTCACATTCACTGGTACCGATGAAAACATTGTTATAATCAGTTTTTAACCTATGTAGACAAATTTTCCCTGTCTTTACAAAATCCAAAGCCATAGCAGCTTGAGCCTTGCCAGGTGTGTAACTCCCTTCTTTCTCAGCCCAAGGTGGCAAATGAGCCTTATGCTCAGAAGCTTTCTTTTGAAAATCTTGTCTTCTGTCTTCTACTAAATTCAGAAATATCTTTTCTTCTTCCTGTAGCGAACATGTTAGATTGTGTCTATGTGCATGTGTTATGTCTATTGATTTCATTGTTAAGAAAAATTCTCCCATAAACTGTGCGTCTTGACTACTAAGCACTGGGTTCATACTCTTTCGAATCGGAACCTCAGAAAATATCACATCTATGTTTGAATAATAATACTGAAGTCTCCCTGTTCTATAAAATAAACTAGACAAAATACTACATGATATGCCATATGTCAGTGGTAAGTGATGATATGTTAATCCTTCTGCTACTGATTCAGGTAACTTCATACAGACATAACAATTACTAACTTCCATGGTATCTACATACTGAAATAATAACTTTGTGAAAACATTTAAACTAGTGTCGTTATCAGTTATTTCATGATGAAATTCTAGTTCATTTTCTGCCATTAGTTCTACTCTATTGCCCTTCATGTTTGCTGTCCTTCCTTTAGTTTCGTTATTAATCTTTTTATCCATTATCATAAGGTAAGGGACTGCTACGATCAGGACTAACCATACTATAAGCACCATTACTAGACTACATATACATATTGCACAGCATCTTCTACAACATCTCTGTTTTGGTCTCCCAGCAACTCTATCGTCAGGCATTTTCGACAAGGAAGATCGCTCTTCTTATCTATTTTCCTCTTTTCTTTATATGACTCTTTTGCTTAGTCAAGGTGGTCTTGTTTCTTTCTCGTACGTTAGTTCTGCACTTGTTCCTTCGTCAACACTTTCACTTGACTCTGAACTCTCGTAATCTTCAAGAATGATGTAAGTCCAATCAGGACCTTTGAATTTGTTATTCACAAGTTTCAGTCTTTTACTTCTTCTTTTCTCAGTTTTATTCTGTTGTTCAGTTTGGCTTGTTACTTCATTTACTTGATCTGGATCGTCACTTCTGGTTTTTATGTGGTATTTTACACTTTTAACGACACTCGGCCAATGATCTCCTTTTCTTGTTTTCTTTGTTTGCACTGTTTCTTTATCTTTGTCTTCAGAAATCTCTTTATTTTCACTTTCTGACCCTTTTTCGTCTTCTGCAATTACTGTTTTTCTTTCTTGCTCTTTTTCAGGTCTGATTTGTTTTTCTTCAGCAGCTCCACTGTGAGTTTCCAATAATTGACCTTGTGCTTGATTTATTTCTTCATTTTCATTTTTCTCGAGATCTTTTTCTTCTGTGTGATTTTCCTGATCTAACTGGTTCTGATCAGGGCTTATTGCACTTTGTACTTCTGCAGCTTGACCGGAATCTTCTAAACCTGTCTGTTCCTGCTCAAAACTTGTTGGTTCTTCGTTATTTTGAGCCCAGTTTCCTTTCCCTATCTGGTCCTGCTCAGGTTCTTTTATTGTATGTTCTTCGTTCTCCTGAGCTGCTTCTTCTTCACCTATCTGATCTTCTTCGATTTCCTCAAATCTTGTTTGACTTCTTGTTCTGTGGTAAACTTCAGGAATTTCTACCACCGGTATCCAGTCCTGACTTGTGCTCGGTCGTTCTTCTTCAGCTTCTCTTGAATCTCGAGCCTGAGATTCCTCAGCTGGGCAACCTTCAGCTTCCTCAGTAATTGATGCTGACTGAGGATTTTCTTCTTCAGGATCTGGTACTCTTTTGGTGTGGCTTACGTGGATCCAATTAGGAAATCCTGCACACTTCACTGCTGTATTTGTGGTCAGTATTACTTGACAAGGACTGCCCCATCTAGGTGATAGACACGTTTCTCTGGTGTGATTCTTCACTACCACCCAGTCACCAGGATTCAGATCATGTTCCTGTTCAGGCTGCCTGGAAACTGCGTCTTCTCCAACCTGGTGAGAGACAGAACGTACTAGGTCAGCCAGTCCTTTACAATAGTCCAAAACCATATCATCAGATATATTCAGCAGTTTTTTTGTGGGAACATGTGTTTGTCTCATTGCTCTTCCCATCATTATCTCGTGGGGGCTCAATCCTGTATTTCTGTCGGGTATGCTTCTGAGTCCCATTAAAACAAGTGGCAATGCATCTGGCCATTCTAATGATGTTGATGCACACATTTTTCCCAATCTTGACTTTATAGTGCCATTCAATTGTTCAACCACTCCAGAAGCCTCTGGACGATATGCACAGTGTAGTGTCTGTTTAATTTGGAATGCTTCACAGATTATTTGGATCACTTCGCTGTTAAAATGTTTTCCTCTATCTGATTCCAAAGTTACTGGGAAACCAAACCTAGGAATGAGCTCTCGTAGCAACAGTTTTGCGACTGTAATGCTATCATTTCTCCTGGTAGGGTAAGCCTCCACCCACTTTGAAAACAGACACACTATGACTAGTACATATTTCAGCCCTCTGCAGGGTGGTAACTGTATGAAATCGAACTGGAGTCTTATAAAAGGACCCTCTGCCTTTCCAATTTTCCCAAACCCAATTATTGTCTTCCGCCCTGGATTATGCATCTGGCAAGATAAACAACTCTGGCAAAGACTCTCTGCAACAGCCCTGAACTTCGGATTGTACCAGTTTTGTCTAAAAAGCCTAATCATTGCGTCTCTCCCTATGTGTGTGTCTCCATGATACATTCTGGCCATTTGTGAGAGTAAACAGTCTGGCATGACTGGTCTGCCATCAGCACTGATCCACACTTCATCATCTCCTCTTTGGGAACAACCCACTTTGATCCGCAAATTCTTTTCATTTTCATCAACATCATCTTGTAATCTCTTTACATCATTCCAAGTTTCAGGTGGCATATACAGCATAAGTTGGCAGCTGATTCCCATTCTTTCCACCCTCTTATTGACTGACAATCTATTTTTGGCACAATGTTGGGCCACCAGATCTGCATATCTGTTGCCGACTACCACCCAGTCATCTCCTGACTGCTGTGCGGCACACTTCACCACAGCCAATTCTTTAGGTGATTGTATTGCTTCCAGCAATTCCCTTACAAACTGCCCATTTTTAATGGGGGATCCTGAAGAAGTCAGGAAATCCCTCTGCATCCATAGTTGGCCAAAATCATGCACAACCCCGTAACCATATTGGCTATCTGTAAATATAGTTACTTTTTGATTCCTCCCAATTTTGCAGGCTTTTATCAATGCAATAAATTCAGCTACTTGTGCAGATTTGACTCCTGGTAAATAGGATGCTTCGACTATTCCAGTTAATTCACATACCGCATAGGCAGCAGTTAATTTACCATCTTCATGTCTTTGACATGAACCATCAACAAATAGCTCCCTGTCTGGCTTTCTGAGGGGTTGTTCTTCTATATCTGGGCGAGGTTTCGTACATAACTCTGTAATCCGTAAACAATCATGTTCATTTTCTTCGTCATCTTTAATTTTCTCGTGATATGGGTCTGGTAGTAAGGTTGCTGGATTTATTATAGTACACCTTACCATGGTCACATTTTCAGCACCCATTATTATTCTTTCATATTTAGTCAGCCGACTAGGAGTAAGATGCTGTGTTCTGGTTCTTGTCAATAGAATCACAACAGCAGGTGGAACAAACACCTTTACAGGATGTCCCATCACAATTGACTGACTTTGTTCAATGCTCAAACACGTAGCTGCCACTGCTTTTAAGCATCCTGGCGATACCAAAGGGGATGATGGGCGGAGCGTTAGAGCAAATCAAACACTCACCCCCAGTCAACTGATCTGGGTTTAATCCATCATCATTCTTTAGCTCACTCCACCACCCCAGTTCAGACATGGCCATATGCAAATCAGTCTGACCCTGTGCCTCATGGGAACAGTCCAGCCCGAACTGCCAAGCCATGTCTTCCCTGGACCGGAAGCAAGCATCCTGGGACCGGTTTCGGGTTCAAAACCCTCATCAGCCAGGCTATCTTGAATCCAGTGGCTAAGTGAGCAAGGGACCCACGTCTGGGCATACCCTGCCAACTTAGGGCGAACAAAGTGATACCAAAGGGGATGATGGACGGAGCGTTAGAGCAAATCAAACACTCACCCCCAGTCAACTGATCTGGGTTTAATCCATCATCATTCTTTAGCTCACTCCACCACCCCAGTTCAGACATGGCCATATGCAAATCAGTCTGACCCTGTGCCTCATGGGAACAGTCCAGCCCGAACTGCCAAGCCATGTCTTCCCTGGACCGGAAACAAGCATCCTGGGACCGGTTTCGGGTTCAAAACCCTCATCAGCCAGGCTATCTTGAATCCAGTGGCTAAGTGAGCAAGGGACCCACGTCTGGGTATACCATGCCAACTTAGGGCGAACAAAGTGATACCAAAGGGGATGATGGACGGAGCGTTAGAGCAAATCAAACACTCACCCCCAGTCAACTGATCTGGGTTTAATCCATCATCATTCTTTAGCTCACTCCACCACCCCAGTTCAGACATGGCCATATGCAAATCAGTCTGACCCTGTGCCTCATGGGAACAGTCCAGCCCGAACTGCCAAGCCATGTCTTCCCTGGACCGGAAACAAGCATCCTGGGACCGGTTTCGGGTTCAAAACCCTCATCAGCCAGGCTATCTTGAATCCAGTGGCTAAGTGAGCAAGGGACCCACGTCTGGGCATACCCTGCCAACTTAGGGCGAACAAAGCGATACCAAAGGGGATGATGGACGGAGCGTTAGAGCAAATCAAACACTCACCCCCAGTCAACTGATCTGGTTTAATCCATCATCATTCTTTAGCTCACTCCCACCACCCCAGTTCAGACATGGCCATATGCAAATCAGTCTGACCCTGTGCCTCATGGGAACAGTCCAGCCCGAACTGCCAAGCCATGTCTTCCCTGGACCGGAAACAAGCATCCTGGGACCGGTTTCGGGTTCAAAACCCTCATCAGCCAGGCTATCTTGAATCCAGTGGCTAAGTGAGCAAGGGACCCACGTCTGGGCATACCCTGCCAACTTAGGGCGAACAAAGCGATACCAAAGGGGATGATGGACGGAGCGTTAGAGCAAATCAAACACTCACCCCCAGTCAACTGATCTGGGTTTAATCCATCATCATTCTTTAGCTCACTCCACCACCCCAGTTCAGACATGGCCATATGCAAATCAGTCTGACCCTGTGCCTCATGGGAACAGTCCAGCCCGAACTGCCAAGCCATGTCTTCCCTGGACCGGAAACAAGCATCCTGGGACCGGTTTCGGGTTCAAAACCCTCATCAGCCAGGTTATCTTGAATCCAGTGGCTAAGTGAGCAAGGGACCCATGTCTGGGCATACCCTGCCAACTTAGGGCGAACAAAGCGATACCAAAGGGGATGATCCATCATCCCCTTTAGTATCGCTTTAAGCATCCTGGCAACGCGGCTGCCACTGGGTCCAATGTAGCAGAAAAATATGCTATAGGACGTCTTTCTAAACCGTGTCTCTGGGTTAGGACAGAAAGTGCACAATTTTCTCTTTCATGACAGAATAATGCGAATTCTCTTTTATAATCAGGCATGCCTAAGGCAGGTGCTGAGCACAGAGCATTTCTCAATTTTACAAAAGCTCTTGCACTCTCATCATCCCAATCAACTGGGTCCTTTGCTTTCTTTCTTGTCATTTGAATTAGGGGCTTCGCTAACAAGGAAAATCCTAGTATCCATTGTCGACAGTAACCTACTATTCCTAGGAACATTCTCACTTCTCTTTGGGTTACAGGCATTTGCATTTTCTTAATCAATTGTACTCTTTCCGAGGTTATTCTTCTTTTTTCCCTCTCAATTTGGTGTCCCAGATATTTAACAGCTGTTGTACAAAACTGCAATTTTTCTGGTGAGACTTTATGCCCTTCTTCAGCCAAAAGATTTAATAGTGCTATGGAATCAACAACACAGTCCTCTCTGATGTTCGATGCCACCAATAAGTCGTCGATATATTGCACCAGGACTGAGCTTCCTGGCATCACTAGTTTCTCAAGGAACTTTTTCAATATCTGATTGAAAATGGAAGGACTTTCCGTGTACCCCTGAGGAACACGATTCCATACATAGACTTTGTTCTCAAATTTAAATGAGAAAAGATACTCGCTATCTGGATGCAATGGTATTGAAAAGAACGCTTGACATTGATCAATTACTGTGAACCATCCTGCACTCCAAGGAATTTGGTATAGAATTACTTCAGGATTTGGCACTATAGGACAACATGGTTCCACTAATTTATTTATTTTTCGCAGGTCCTGAACAATCCTATATTTTCCACTAGGTTTCTTTAGTCCCATGATTGGTGAGTTACATGGGCTACTCATTACTTCTTTTAGTATGTTTTGCTCAACCATTCGATTAATTTCTTCAATGACTCCTGCCTTTACTTCTGCACTCATTTTGTACTGTCTGGTATTTGGGAAAATTGCACCTTCTTTTACAGTAATTTTAACTGGGTCTATTTTAGCCATAAGTCCTACTTCTTTTCCTGTGAAATCCAATACTATGGGGTTTACTGTACCTTTTAATTCTTCTGGCAACTCGTCTTTTGTTAATACCAAAAACATCTCATCTACTTCTGTACCCTGTTTTGCAATCATAATTTTATATACATGGTCTTCATCTGGTGTCTGAACTGCCACACCATCCGGTGTGCAAAATATTGTGCAGTTCAGTTTGCACAACAAATCCCTGCCTAATAAGTTTACTGGGCTAGAATCGCATACTACAAATTGATACATTTCTCTGAAGTTTCCGATTTTAACTTCCATTGGTTCGGTAAGAGGTATTCTAATCCTTTGATTAGCTACTCCCACTACTTGGATATTTTCACCAGAGAGAGGAAGGTCTGGAATGTCTGCTGTTCTTACAGTAGACCGGGTAGCACCAGTATCCAACAGAAAAGTAATATCATTACCTTTCACATTTCCTTCAACATATGGACCTGACTGATCTACCGATAAGGATGCGCCAAGTACGCACTCCTTCTCCCCCTCTCCTAGGCACCGTCATGAACTGTATTGACAGAAATCGTCCTGTAAAAGAAATTGTGAGGTTATATAATCATTCTTACCACTTCCTCCTTGATATCCGATGTCTGTACCGTGCTTTACTCTGCTTACATTACCCTGAATAGGTGCAGGTGGCAACTGACTCTGAGGATTTACACCCTGCTGTGAGTCATTCTGCGTCTGTGGATTTAAATTTTGATTTGGGCCATTATTATTCCGAATCTTTTTACATTCATCCTTCCAATGCCCCAATTTTCCGCATCCATGACAAGGAAATTTCTTTTTAGCTTCTTCTCTACTCATTCGTCCTCTCACTTTTCCACCATTCCCAGTATCACCATTCGTTCCAGAATCCTTTCCCTGATTGTCACTCGGATTTTCCAAATTAATTCCCTGTTTCTCGGCCATTTTCACCTGTGCCCACATTACCTTCTCCTGTAATTTCTTATGCCTATCCTCAATATCATCTCCACAATATTTTGCATATTTCAAAATCTCGTCGATAGGTTTCCCTTGCCAACACAGCATGTGTTGTTTAATCATCTGACAAATCTCCGGCTTCAAACCGTAAACAAATCGATACACAAACTGACTCATGTTTTTGTCTCCAATGTCCTCAAATCCACTATACTGTTTAAATACCTGCAATAAACGCTCATAGTAGGAATGTACCGATTCATTAGCTTCTTGTGTAGTTCGGTCTATTTTCACCCAATCTGTTTCTTTCGGTGGTATTTTCCCTTTCAGGTAAGTTATCACCTGCTGATACTTTTTCATCACATCATTTGACGGGGCACCTGTTTTCGGATCTCTAGGATACTCGTCACTTGGCCAATCAACTGTAATTTTACAATCTGTCCACAAATCTGCAGGTACCACTATGTCAAACAAACCATCTAAGTCCTTCAACAATACCTTTGACACCTTCACAAACCTTTCAACCTGCTTGTACCATTCAATTGGTTTTTCTCTCAATTTTGGAAAATCATTCGTAAATGACAAAATATCCTGTCTGCTCCATGGGACATGTATATATCCTCCTCCCGCAACTTCTCGCATTGTGTACATTTGGTCAGCTTTCCCTGTTTCTTTCATCACATATTCCGATACTGATCTACTGGATCGTGCTTCTTCCTTTTTCTTGGCCCATCTAGTTCTCCATCTATCTAGGTCTCCCCATTTGTGTAGAACTATCATTAATTCCCTTACTTGCAATTTTCTTCCAGAGGCATTCATGTTTTCTAAATCTTTTTCTGAAAATTCTGCTCTATAGGGTTTCTGCAACACTTTTGATCTCCCTATTTCTATTCCCATCTGTAGTGCTAAATTGGATAATTTTTCATGGAATAATCTTACATTTCTTGTGATACTCCTGCACATAAATAATAATTCTTCATCATCATAGGTATTTAATCGATCTAGTCCTATATTTCCTGCTATTAATTCTTCTAACTCGACTTTCAATTTATGAATGTCTATTATTTTTGGAGGTGTGCACTGTTTATCTGATTCTTGTGCCCACCTTTCTAAATCTTCAGGGGTGACTATTGTGGCACTTTTCGCTCCTAATGAAGTTACTAGACTTATATCCTTTGAACACCCAGGTGTAGTTCTCTTGGGAGTAATATTGACAGAATCTCGAATGGGTAAATCCATCAATGATATTGTGGATTCGCTGTCACTAAAGTGATCTTCAACCATTACTACTGCTTCAGGTTTCGTAGCGTTTACAGGAGTAGTTGCAAGTATCGGTGGAGGACAGTTTCCCTGAGTACCATATAATGGAACTACTGGACCAATTGTTACAGGTATGGTCAATGAATCAGGATGTACTTTTATCTGTGTTATTTTCTGTATTAATTCTGCTCTGGTCTTCTCTAGGGCTTCCCTTTCTTTGTCATGAAGTATTCTACTAGGGGTGAATTCATGCCTTACCTGTGGTACTAATGGAGTTTTTAACGGTGGTGCACTTGGGGTGCATCCACTTGTCCCTTCCTGATATGGTGGGGGTTCCTTAGCATTTCTTCCATAAATTCGTCTTCAGAATCGTCACTTCTCATTAAATGTTTTGTCTTTTCTGTGCATTTACTTCCTAATTTTTCCTCTGCTGTTAACAATGGATATAGTCCTTCTGTAAGCATTGCCCTTCTCCATTGTTTCATCTGACCATCCCTAGACTCATGTTGGTATCTGGGGAAAAATCCTCGATAACCCCTATTACTCCTGGATCGGTCACGCTCAAATGCCTCAGTTTCCCATTCCTCTAAGGCTTCGTATTGAGTTAATCTAGGTCTGGGTTCTAGGTCATTCATCCTCAATCTCAAATTTTGAAGAATTCTTCCATTGAAGGTACCATTCTCGGGAAATGCTAGTATTCCATCATTTTTGGTATATTCTATCCAATTCTCTATCCATACACAAGTATGATAACCTCTCTCCATCATCATAAATGAAGCGGGTGTTTTAGCTGGTGGAATGATAATTCCTTCCCTAGTTTTGATTGGTTTATCCTTTTTAAAATAGTTCTTAATCTTTTGCAGAAAGGACATTTTTCTCTTCTCTCCGTACATTCTATCTAATCTTCGGTGTATAAAATTATATTCTGCAAAACCTAGGAATCTTCTATCCGGACGAGTTCCTGTTAAAGTCGGATCGCGTTTTAACATGCAATCTCTACCCACTAAGATTTTAGTTTCTAGAATATCAACCAATCAAGTGCCTGCTATCTTTTATTCCCGAGCCAATCCTTGCGCGGCCTTTTGGGTGACGTTTGTCTGTCAACCCCTCCTTTACAATCTGCCTTTTCCTGTCCCTCGCTGGTTCAACCAATCCCAGTGCGGCACCTGTGACGTCAGTACTACTCCTGACTATCAACCCCTCCTTTACAAGAGTCGTTCCACACCCGCTGATTCAACCAATCCGAGCGCGGCGTTTGTGACGTCAGCTCCCTCTCCGGCAGCTGACCCTCCCTTTACAAAATCTTACGCAAACTTATTTTCTCTATAAATCTTAATTAAATTTCAATAACAACATAAAACATTCGCTATCGTGTCAGTTTCTCTAATTTAGAAAAGATAGTTTTCTCTCACACTTAGTAAAACTTTTCCGTTTACTAAACATACACTACGAGTAAAACCCTTCCTTTTACTCTTCATACAAGCTCCAGAAGTACCTGTTACTTCTTCAATGTTACCCTTTCTAGGTGATATAACATCAAATTTTCACCAGCGTACTCTTTTGCTATTACTTACACGCATAGATTCCCTAACCAGTACTGATAGTCCTGCTTAACTTTTCAGTACTTTTTCTGCCTGACAGATAACCTCACTGCAGTATGGCTTCCACTTACCAACCGCTATTCTTTCCCCGGGGATTTCTGGACAACATAAAACAACACACGGATGTTAATTCATAAAAATAAAATTCTCATTACCCAATTAACAAAGAGTAACAACCATCCTCTGATTACCAGAAAACTGATCCAGCGCGATATTAGCAAACAGCATTCATACACCAGATACTCACTTGGGCCCATACATTCATACTACGCTAATACTTACGCTGGGTTTTATCAGTTGTTACTCTTTATCAAAATCCCTGCTACCAATTACCTTCTGAATGAAGAGTAATGACTTACCAATGAATCCTTTGCTAATTGGGAAATTTAAAATGAGTGACATTCATTATAGTACATAATCCTGAAATAACCACTGAGTCAGGAAGTTTTAAAATGTTTATCTAAAGATTTAGCAGAGTAAAATACAGATCCACACGGTACTTAATCGTAATACCCAGGATGAAGCATAGAATAACTATTGTTAATTCTATGACGGTCCCTCAGAAAAGGAGAGGATAGAGACAGCAGCACAACCAAAGGTTGCATTATATTTACCTAAGTGCGAGAACCAAACCCCTTGGCCAAGGAGTTGGAAAGATTAGGACCCAGGAAGGATGAAGAGCAAAGACTTCTTCCAGGATCAGGACAGGACCGGTGACCTCTCTACAACGACGCCTGCGTCGTTCCCCTCTCTGATACTCGGCTTCTCCTCGATTCTCCTGTGCCTTCCTTCTAATGGACTCCGCCGCCCCCTCCTCAGGACCTCTCTGGACAGCAATTCTGCAATCAATCAGCTTTGACGGTCTGGAGCTCTTCTTGTCAGCATGCACACCCGATCTTCTCTGTACGTCTGCTCTAGCAGCATCTCCTTCTAACTAATTAGATAATTCTATATCTATTATACCCTTCTACGCCCATGTACCTCCCCTTAATGTTGCTAAAATATGGGACCACTACTTCTGATTGGACAGGGACAGGGGTGGATTCTCACACCATATTGATTTGTCTTGTATTTCTGAAGCCTATTGTTTTTAAACTACCGCCCCTTCAATTTGATACATTTGCTTTATTTCCCACCCGTCTCATGACAAAATTTACAATTTATTCATATAAAATGTTTCTTTTCGACGAGAACATCTTGGTATGTAGTGGTGTCGGCCAGCAGGTCATGGCCTTGGATGATGTCCAAGTTGACTTCATCTCTTCCTTTCTCGTCAGCCTCTCAGGGCGCATGTGCAGAATCTTTGTCACACAGGCTTTCAGTTCACCAAACCCAGGCCCAAGTTTACGAACTAATAAAAGTCAAAGAAGAAAACATTAAAATCACAAATAAAATGTTTCACTGTATGCCCACTCTTTCTACTCTATTCCCATTTAATTATAAATTCTATCCCGCATTAGTAGCGTTAGAGAAACGACAGTTAAATAATGACATGAAAGCAAGCTGAAGCATGTGAAAACATCAAGCAGCCATTTTAATGCACACTGCGCAGAAGCAGAAATTTCCCACCAAGCAAGAAGAGACGTCACACCATGTGATATGGATGAGACATGCGCAGTAAGGTTCCCGCGCTTTAGCGGCCATTTTAGATTATAGACAAGCGTTATTCGTTAGTTAAACACATAGGCAAGCATCCTTACTATTCGTGTAGTGTATGCAAGGATTAATATGGACAATACAAGTTTAATAAATTAATACTGTGAGGAGATTGCGTACGAGCAAGTCTCATTTATGAGTCCTTGCTCCATCAATGGTGTTGAAAGCATATCAGCCTTTTACCTCACATTGTCAGACTCGACCCAAACTTTATCCCTCTTTTCGAGTTGCACTGGACCAATGACAATAAGCAAACTGAGCTAACTTAAAACATAAAGCTATAGCCATATTCTAACGCCTAAGAATTAAAATATCACTTGCATCCAGTTCACAAAATAGCTATGCTTTGTATAATTCTGCTGGCCAATTTAGCAGACTAACCTGGAAGCCGTTTTGCTTAAGCGAGACGGACAGATAAATCCGGAATCTTACCCAGAAGTTTGAAAACTTCACACTTCTCTCTGTGTCTTTGTGTGATCTATTACTCAGGACCAGGAAACAGTTTTGCCTATGTTTGCAGAGCATTGCACATCCATTCATGACTTCCAAAGACTTTAATATTTTTCATAAACAGTGGTTTTCCAGCCACTGACCAGTTTTCTGTTTTAGGAACTGCTCACAGACAGCCACTTGTCCAGACACCAAGCTGCTCAAAAGACGGCTAGCACAGACAGGGATATGTGTATGGTAAGCCTCCTAAAAATAGGATGCAATTTTCCAAATGCTGAGGAACCTTAAATTATATTTTTGTGCTGTCTTTTACATTTCCAAGCTGTAAAATAGATTTTTTCCAGACGTGCCTTCCACATAGAACTTGTCTCTTGAGATAGAGGATTAACTCGCAGAACACACATATATTACACATATTGTAAAATAACTAGTGGTTTATTTTAGCAGGCACAACCAGCTTTCTTAGCTCATGCAGCAACTTATTGTTTTTGTGCAAACTTTGCAGATAACTAGATTACCTGGACCACCATTAATACGCACTCGATGTTCCTGGAGGTGACGAGTTTTTTTGTGTGGATTCTACTGGGGGAAATATGGTGAGCGTCCATCTTTTTTAATTAAGGCTTCCAGTTTTTACTGATTTTTACAGATGCATACAGACAGAAAACAATCCATTTCCTGTCTGTATTTATTTTTAAAACCGGAAAAATACAGAAAATTGTGCCTCTTGTGAGTGACTCTCCTTGTTGTCTTTCATGAATTCCACACCAACTGCTATGCATATAGACACCATGGGGATTTAAAAACAGATGAGATTCCCTTAAATGAAGGCATAAGCTAACATATATTTGTATATAATGCTAATATTTACCTGCCGTAGTTTTGTTTTGTTATATTTGCCTGCTTAATTTGTAAAATGCGACAGGCACCAGAGTACGAGTGCATGTTGATCAGTTAAATAAATGTGGAAATATACCATTTTACATCTCATTGTATTCTCTAAACATAAAATAAATATAGATAAATGCCAATGAAATGGCCAAAAAATAAATATGGATAAATACAGACGGAAATGTTTAAAAAATAAATACTATGAAACCATGGGCCCTATTTTTAATTAATAGAGAACAACAGTGCACCTCAGTAAACAACGCTTCTCACATCAAACTCCACTAAAATCCCCTAGGATATAAAACCAATACAGTATTCACCCAAGAAAGTTAAAATTAAGCTCTTTAGTAACATTAATATGGATAGACTGAGGTGCGACATATATACATCAAACTGGATGATCTAAGTACATATGAGAAAAACATCCATGTAGATTCCACTGCTTATTTCTTTAGGTCCACCTGTCCCTCTACCATATGATGTCAACCATGGTGATGTGGTACACCAGTTGTATATTGCTGGTTAAGTTGTGTCTCAACAACAGCAATCTTGAGATGTTGAAAGAGCATCTTTAGACAACTTGCTGGAAATGAGGTATGTTCAGGACACGTGGCTTGATCTGAAATTGGTATCTGAAAAAAGAGGCGACGCAATGTTCCCTGGTCATTTGTGTGTCTTCAGCAGGGTGGATTTAGTTGGTGGGCAATAAGTTTCTATGAATGGTAACAATGATTGATTAGATAGAGTAATATAAAGGTGGAACCCGGGGGAGGGCATCAACCACACTCACTATAATAAGTGTGTTATTTCATAGTATGAAGCAGTGTGTAATAATAATTTAAAAGTTGTAGTTCCATATTGCTTGGAAGCAGATTAGAGCCTTTAGTGCTTGAAACAGAGGGAGGGATAAAGCAGCTGGTGCAGCTCTGGTACTGTAAAGCTTCGAAAAAACATTCTGTACCTTGAATGCTACAAAGTATAGTTGTTTGCATTTAAACTTTGTTTCCTGGCTGGTGACCCTAGATTATGTGCTGAGGCTTTGACATGTATTATCCGTGATAGCTTCTCATAGTGACTTGCTGCATTGATTTGTCTGTCTTCTTAAAAACAAAAAAGCGATGAGGGGAATTCTTCAGTCAATCTCTGCTACTGGTAATTACTCTGAACCACATTCCAGTCCATTATTTGTTTCACTGTACTTCTACAACTAAGGACCTAACCTAATGCAAATCAGCGACGGTCATCCTTCAATAGGAACAGTCGAGCCTGAACCACAAGGCCACATGAACTTATAATAGGAAGACAGGCAACCCCAGACCAGTCTCAGAATTATTGGGCTCTTGGGTGAGTTGCAGCGTGAGTCCTAGTCACAGTGAACCACAGGAACGCTATCTAGGCACACCTGTGGCACCCTTGGAGTCACACCAAGAAAAGTAACAAAAAGGTGATTGGTGGAATGTTTTAATTAATTTCACTCACTGGTATTTACTCTGAGCGAAATTCCAGTCAATCATGTTTATGCCGTTTGTTTTGGGCTGTTGTAATTGCAGAAAGTTGTGGTTTAAGGCTTAATCTGTTAACTGCTGTAGTACTTAGGTGTGCCCATTTGAGGAAGACCTCACTATCCATCAGAATGAAAAGCGGCAGAAGTTCCCAACAACAAAAAGTAAACTGGTCACTGCCTCCCTTCAGCCTGCAGTAATACATAGCACCTCAAAATCCCTCGGGGAAGTGACTACAGGGTGCAGTTCCGCAGCCCGTAACAGGAGGGAACACTGATGTTTAGACAGGGCAATATCAGGACACTGATCAAGCTCCCCCGTACAGGCTTCTGTCAGCATTCTGTCAAACTACCTCTAAGATACTCTGTAGCTTCCAGGCCTTGGATAGATTTACCAAAAAGGAGACTTCAAAGGCTTTACAGGGGCTTTCACAAGCACAAGTCCAGGTCCTTTAGCTCCTGACCAGAAATGACCACTGGCTGAAAGATGCAGGCTGCTCTCATCTTCATCAGGAGCTGCTGCTGAGAAGAAAAGGAAGCCAGCCTGCACGACATCTCATTGACTTAAGACTCCTAGCAAAAGTGTTCATTTGTGAGTCTTTTTTCCATCCTTATCTAACATATCCGATAGTATAGCTCATCCAAATCCGGTGTGGTAGTCTCAAGACCATGCCTATGGAAGAGGCATAATAATGTTAGTCTGGTCTTTAGGCCAGGGCTATATGTACATGGATCTCCATGCTGGGCACCACCTCAAAGAGATCAGGGTGCTCGAGAATTTTCCCAAACAGAATAAGAGTTTTAAGCTGTTTAGAAGTAACTGGCCAAATTCACAGTCTGATGCGTGCACTGTGTTATTAATGGCAGTTGTCTCAACTTCATCGTTCCGAGTCCTTCTTGAGAAGTAAAGGAGTAACTGAAAGTGGTTTGTCACTGACCGTGATACCTAATCTGAGGTGAATTTTGCATTGTGTGGAATTTGTAAATAGGGTGACCACTCCCACCAGGTCATTATGGATGCTGTTTCCAATTTTTTTTTTTTTTATATTTTTATTGGGATATTTTTGAGCGGGGCACATAAATAAATTCATATACAGACGATTATTCAGAGAGATTTCATAGTGATAAAATAAGCATTGGGGTAAAAACCTATACATTTAGTAGCAGCATTACTTTTATACACAATATTTTCAATTCATTATTACATTTACAGACGATTATTCAGAGAGATAAAATAAGCATTGGGGTAAAAACCGATACGTTAATAGCAGCATTGTTTTCATATACAAAATTTCAGTTCATTATTGCTTCAGAGGCCCCAAACCTCCGCCTTCCAACGATAGATTGGAGCCCATATTATTTTTCCCAGTTTTTGGGCCTTTGGGCCTTTTCTTTCATAGATTCCTTTCTCCAAATTAAAAGTGGAGAGGAGCCGGGAAAGCCATTGCGAAAATGATGGGGCCACCGGGTCTAACCAGGCTTTGGCGATACAGATTTTGGCCAGTGCCATCGCCAGGAACATAAAGTATGGTTGGGTACCATCTGATCCTGAGCTACTTACCCCCAGTAGCATTAATTCTGGGGTTAAAACCACATTCACCTCCGGGGTTAGCTCTAGGAGCTGTTCTATATCTTTCTTAAGGGCGTCCAGCCAGGGGCAGGTCGAGAACATGTGCACCACATCTGCCCTGGAGGCTTGGCAGCGGGGGCAGCTGATACCCACAGATCCCTCCTTCACTTTGCTATTTTGTCTGGCGCATAGTACAAATCTAAAATCGTTTTAAAATGCTGCGCCTGTCATTTTGATGAACAAAGTATATTGTGTCCCTTATCTAAAGAGTCGAGGAAGCCGGATCCTTTTATCCCAAGCCTTTGGTCCCATTTATCGGCCTGTCTCTCTAGGTCGTCTGGCTGCATGGCGATCAACTCGCTATAGATTATACTGATGGTACACCCTTGTTCGTCCGTAAGCCTGTCAATCATGGTATTCTTGGCTAACCCTTTTGGGCCCCCTGTTTTCTTCCCACAGTAACTACGTACCTGTAAGTATTTGAAAAAATCTTTCCTGTCTACCCCGTATCTATCTTGTATCTCTGAAAATGACCTGAATCCAGTTACATCAACTAAGTCCCCAATCACGTCTACCCCTAAGCCCTTCCACCGTCTCATTGTATTATCGTGAAAGACTATTGGTAGTGCTGGATTCATGTATAGGGGGGGGGGGGTATAGCAATTCATTCTCCCTATCCCCAGCTGTCTTTTTATCGTCTTCCAAACCTGACCTGCTGCTAATAAAGTCTTCAACCTCACCTTCTTGTAGTAACTAGGCCTGGTAAACCTTAAGTAAAGGTTTTTGGCATCTTTCCCTACCAGTAACTCATAGATATCCGGTACCCTCCCCTGATTCCAGGAATCTAAGGGGTTTCCCCCAACTAATCCACATTGCTGTTTCCCGTCCTGAACTTTTATGAGTGAGAGTAATGCATTCTGGGTATTGTAGCCTGGTTTTGTTTCACTAGTTAGAGTAAGCCTGAAAGAAGTGATTTGCTGGTGAAAATGTTAGGACTAGAAAAAGTATCCATAATGACCTGGAGTGAGTGCTCACACTATTATCACAGCACAGCATATACCTACGCCATTGCTTCTTGACGGTAAGGATCATTTTGGGCAAAACAAATCCCTAATCGAGTATGCAGGACTTGAATTTCCTTTTTCTAGCCATCTTGAGGCTAGATATGATGCCATAAAACTGTAACATGGATTAAACTGAGTCGAGACATAGAAAAGGTTTCCAATTGCAATAAACTGTCTAAGAAGTTTGCATTGAATCTAGGCAAAGAATGAGAGTGTATTCTGATATGGCAGAACATCATAAAAGTTGCAAAACAGTCTATATCATCTCTGAATAACTCAACTGAGAAAACTAGGGGGGAAAGCACTCTGGGTACCTTCAATGTAATAGTTTTCTCTGCCATTGCAGACATGGACTAACCATCAACAGATCAGACCCTGCACGGCCAAGAGGGACAGTACAGTCCAAACAGGTAGGCCACGTCCCCTCTGAATGGGAACACATCAGTGAGTTGCAGCTTGAGGCCCTGTGACACAGGAGCTCGGATCCATACCCACACCATTTGACATGACTCACACCACAAACACAATTAATTCAAATGCTTGACTCACTAGCACAGGACATTATAAGACTCCAGGGCTTTAGAAAGGTGCCATCAACCTATAGCAGACTGTAAAATGCAGGGACATCACATGCTAGATGCATATTAGACACAGAATGCCAGAAAAGAGGATCATCATTCAACCCTGAAACTGTCAAGGCCTTGGAGAAGTGGCAGCTAAACATAGAGAGGGACTAGGAGCGCTTTAAGGTCAAGCATACAAGCTCCATAGGATACTAGGATACTGTGTTTCACAGCCCGGTGGAGAACATGCCCAGGGTCCCAGGCAGTGCCTGAGCAGCCAAACAGGCCAATCAGGACGCTGCTGATGCAGTGTTGTGATTGGCTGGGAGAGTCTGGGAGCTTCCAGTGCTGCCAGTGCCGAGTGAGGACGAAGGAGAGGAGCGCGGCGGGGAAGGTAAAGGTACGTTTTTTGTTTTTTTTTCCATCCTCATTCCGAGGCAGCCGCCACTGGTCAGATGGTTAGAATGAAGCTGTTCAAACATTAGGATCTGATGTACTATAGGTTATTGATTTGGTACTGGGTGGGAACTAGGTTTGTGACCACTAAAATTGACTTTTACAGTTAACCAAAGTCACCAAAAGAATATTTTCTTAAAATAGCACACTAACGCAAATATTTAGTGACTCAGTAATTCACAATTTGTTTTTGAAATTGTTTATTTTTTAAATACATATTACTGATTCGCTAATTCAATGTACTATTCATTCGCAAATATTCGCAAAACAAGGAAACTGCACATGTAAATACCATTAACTGGCAGTAGGTGCTAACTAAGTGCAAAATATAAAAAGTGAAAAAACACATCGAAACTTTCAGAATGGTTGCACTCTATGCTCCTGTGAGGCAAAGGCGCATCATGGCAACAGGGGGACAAAAAAGAGGGGAAAAAGGATTTTTAGGGTGGGAGTAACTTTATTTGAGTACACAGGAAGGGGTTTCCACTAAATACAGGTTAAGTAGACATGTTATTAAAGACTTATTAGATGAACTTGCCACCATCCTAGGGGCAAACTCACCAAACCCAGGCCATACCGGCTCATATATAGGTGCTCTGATCCCTCCATATCCTTGCTTCTGGTAGCTACCAGGAGATAGGGCAGCTGCAGGGGGTATAACAACAAGCATTTGCAATGCAATAGGTCTCGCAGTTGTGAGAGTTTGAGCTATTGGCATTGTAAATGGCAATGCCTTTTATTTACGTGTTGGTTTTTAAAACATAAATAAAAGGCATTGTCATTTACAATGCCAATAGCTTAAACTCGCGCAAATGCGAGACCTATTGCATTGCAAATGCTTGTTTGGAGGGGGAAGTGCTGGGAACAGGCGCCCTCGGAATGCCTGTGCGCCATGGCTCGTCTGCTTCATGGCTGTTGTGAAGACTTTTCTTATCTGCTTGTTTATTTAACAAGCAGATAAGAAAATTCTTCACGAGGGCTGTGAAGCACAAAGAGAAAAAAAACGCTTGCGATATGTTTTCATTCAGCCACTTGTTAGAATTGGCTTAGGTCGGGATTAATGTTTTTTCCGTGCTTTTGGTTTGCAGGCTGTGACATGGGCTGAGTGAAAACAGATGTGCTTGTCACGATGGGCGGCATCACAAAACTGCAAGGGCGTCAACAAAAGTGACAGCCAGCAAACCAAAAGCACGGAAAAAACATTAATCATGACTTAAGCCAATTGCAAACGGTCGAGACACAGGGGCGTGGATTAAAGTCCCCTTCTTCATACTCTTTACTATAGCTCTCGCAGGCGAGGAGCGCATGCGCGCTCCAAACGCCAGGCCTGCTTCAAAAGGGGTAAAGGCACAGCCAAGAATAGGCGAGAAGAAAATGTACCTTCAATTGGGCACCGCTATGGGTGGCACAATGGTAAGAGTGTTCATGCCATATTAGTCTCCTTCAGCCACGTGTCGAAGTTAACTTTGCGCAGGAGCGGTATTGGATCTCCCTGCTGGGCTCCCAGGCTGGAAATAATGGCAGTAGCCGTACAAGACCAGAACACTTTGCCACAATATGTTATATCCCAAAAACGAGGACTAAGGTAAATAATGTGAGGAACAACTTTTATTATGTCCTCTTGTTATGTGTCTGGCACTTGTTTGGTTGCTTACCCAAATGAAGTCTGAAAACAGTCATCAAATTGGACCTTCTACACCTCCGTTCTCAATGGATTTAGTCATCTATCCTTTTTCCATCCTTCCTTCTTTGTTTCATTCATCCATATTTTCTCTATCATCCCTTCTTTCCTTTCATGTTCTTTTGTGCTGCTTGATCTCCCACCTTACAACGTCATCATACTAAGCTCTTGGAGCACTATGTTTGAATACCATTGTTCCCAGTCGGGGTCAAAGGAGCCATGAACAACTTGTTAAAGGTTTTATGTTGCATGTCTTGCCCATTGGCACCCACCCCATGCGCCAGCGGCTAAAGTGGGGTTTAATGATGCTTCTGCCTGAAAGTGAGGAGCATATTAATGATTTCTTACCCAGTCTGTAATATTCTAGACGTGCTGAGTTTTAATACAATTTACAGCTTTAGCATCATTTCATTGGGATGGATAAAACTCCATTAGAGCAGTGATCGCTGAGCAGTCTCACCCATGGCATCCTAATTAGCGCCACTCCTTCATAGCCTGTTCAGCATACCTTCAGGCATATTTCTTCATTGATTTCTCTAAAATAGCAGATTCTGAGCAGCCTGTTGCTCTGATTTATATGAAGATTTATGGCGCAGTCCATTGTGTATTTATGGCACAGCTTGATTAGAATATATGGAGCTGGGAGTTGGAGGCAGAGGAGAAAGACCTTTTATCTCCAGCATACTGTAATCTGTGTGGCAAGAATATCTAGTTTACGTTAGCCCTGTTTACAGACCAGCATGAGTGTTCCCTATTTATTCTGGAAATGGATGACCAGCATAGCACATCCACTTATTTTTTAATAATTCAGAATAAAAAACGACTTTGAATGTTTGTGATTCTGATACGCTTTAATGAATTGAATCATTTACTTAGGGGTTTAAGTTATGATTTTTATTTATGAAAACTAATTCCAGCAATTACATTTCATACATATACTTCATTCACTTGTAAAGCGCTCTAATAACAGCGAAGGTCACGCTTTATAAAAACTTTTCTAAAAAATAAAAGACATTTAATGATAACTTAAACAATTAGATCAGTGTAAGATAGAAAGAGGGGAAAAGAACTTTATCTAAAAAATAAAATGATATAACCCCTCCGGTGACGAACAATAAAGAAGAAATGGGCCCAAGAGTACAATCCGCATAGCTGCTAGTAACTACAGTACGCTATAAGAAGTCGGTCTAAGACTTGTCGCCCTCTGCTTAGGGCTACTCATTTATGGTCTCCAAGGGAAATGGAAGAGCATGATGAGGCTCAGGGCAATTAACAGCAGTCAATGCCCATCAGTTTGTGGCTAGTTAGGCTTTTAGCACCCGTCCCTGTAATCCCAGCTAACACAGGGCAGACATGTAGAGCGATCGCCGTTGTTTGTTTTCGACCCCTTACCAGAACGTAGAAAAGGGACAAACGGCAGTCGTTAATCGCCGCGTTCTGCTTTGCTTCACACATCTCTCAGCATTCTATACTGATGCTGATCTGCAATATTTAAAATGTTTTGTGAAATATTTCCTAAACATATTGTGAATTTAAAAAAAATTAGCAGCATAAACAAAAACAAAAAAAAGTCCTTGAATGAACCATGTTCATTGTCTGCCTTGCTGACTTAAATTCTTCAGGGTTCTGTTTTCGAAGCGAGAGCCCCCTGAGAAAGATCCTTGCCATCATGAGAGGGCCCTGCCACCCAGAGATGACCCTCCGTAGGCATTGCCCTCTGAAAATTAATACATTTCCTGAAACTCATCACGTTTCATTACTGATGGTGGCTGCATTTCACCTCAGGCTGGTTTGCGCAGTAAGCGGCGCACATTCATTTGTAGTTGCACAGGCAATCTTGACAAGTGCCATCACAAGGTGCTGTGCTAATCTTTTGTACACGTGTGTGTGACGCAGCTTGTGACTCTTACTAATGCCCTGTCAAGCAGCTCACATTTTACTTGCTTGATCTTTAACCCCTTCGCTGCTAGGCCTTTTCCCCCCCTGTGCTAAGCCTTTTTTTGGCTATTTGGGGTAGTGCGCGCTTAGGCCCCTGTAACTTTTTGACCACATAAGGTATCCACGCCAAATTTGCGTCCTTTTCTTCCAACATCATGGGGATTGGAAAGGTACCCAGGGTTTGTGGATTCCCCTGGAGGGGACCCAGAAATTAGCCAAAATACAGCAAAATGTTGTTTTTTTGGGGAAAAATGCAAAAAAAAGGGTTACAGATGAAAGCGTCTTGTTTTTTCCCTGCAAATGGCATCAAAAAAGGTGTTGTGGTGCTGAAATCACCATCTTCCCAGCTTTCAGGGACAAGCAGACTTTTGTCAGAAAACCAACTTTTTTTACACAGTTTTGGCATTTTTCTGGGACATAGCCTATTTTTGCTATTTTTTGTGCTTTCAACCTCCTTCCAGTTAATGGTAGAAATGGGTATGAAACCAATAATGGATCCTGAAAAGCCATACATTTCTGAAAAGTAGACAAAATTCTGAATTCAGAAAGGGGTCATTTGTGTAGATCCTTAAAGTTTTCCTTATAGAAACTAACAGTTAAATGAAGGAAAAATTGAAAAATAGTTGAAAAAAACAGCCATTTGTGTCAACGTTTTCACCTGTAACTTCTTCTAATTATGACAGCTATTTGAAAGCAATATACCGTTATATCCGCTGGACCTTTCTGGTTGTGGGGATATATAGGACTTGTAGGTTCACCAAGAACCCGACGAACCCAGAGCCAATAACTGAGCAGCATCTTGCAATGGTTTTTTATTATGTACCGGGTATATAGCAATTATTTTGGGAAAATGTATACAAAATTGTTATGAAAGACACCTATGTATTTCTGAAATGGGAACAAAATTTAGATTTTAGAAACAGTAGATATTTGCACATTTCCGAAATTGGGAGTACCCATACTAGCATGAGAATTATAGGTCATTTTTCAAAATGACTTATTTTTTACACATTGTCTTTCATTTGGAAGGCAGAAATGCATCGAAAGTCAATAGGTAATAACAGTTGCTCTACAATTCTGTGTTACTCTAAGTCTCCCGATAAAAATGGTACCTCACTTGTGTGGGTAGGCCTAGTGCCCGCGACAGGAAGCAGCGCAAAACGCAACGTGGACGCACCACATTTTCACAGTGAAAAATGACCCTTTTTTTGCAAAGTGCCTAGCTGTAGTTTTTGAACCCTAGCTCTGCCGGCACCTAGGGAAACCTAGCAAACCTATACATTTTTGGAAACTAGACACCCAGGGGAATCCAGGATGGGGTGACTTGACTGCCTCCCACCAGGTTCTGTTACCCAGAATTCCTCGCAAACCTAAAAAATTGTCAAAGAAAACACATTTTCCCCACATTTCTGTGGTGGAAAGTTCTGTAATCTGCGTGGATCCACAAATTTCCACCCACCCCGCGTTCCCCAAAGTCTTATGAGAAAAATGGTACCTCACTTGTGTGGGTCGGCCTAGTGCCTGCGACAGGAAACGGAGTAAAAGGCAACGTGGTCACACCTCAATTTCGCAGTGAAAAATGACCCTTTTTTGGCAAAGTGCCTAGCTGTAGTTTTTGAACCCTACCTCTGCCGGCACCTAGGGAAACCTAGCAAACCTATACATTTTTTAAAACTAGACACCCAGGGGAATCCAGGATGGGGTGACTTGACTGCCTCCCACCAGGTTCTGTTACCCAGAATCCTTCGCAACCCTAAAAATTTGTCCAAAAAAACACATTTTCCCCACATTTCTGTGGTGGAAAGTTCTGGAATCTGCGTGGATCCACAAATTTCTGCCCACCCCGCGTTCTCCAAAGTCTTACGAGAAAAATGGTACCTCACTTGTGTGGGTCGGCCTAGTGCCTGCGACAGGAAACGGCGCAAAATGCAACGTGGTCACACCTCAATTTCGCAGTGAAAAATGACCCTTTTTTGGCAAAGTGCCTAGCTGTAGTTTTTAACCCTACCTCTGCCGGCACCTAGGGAAAACTAGCAAACCTATACATTTTTGAAAACTAGACACCCAGGGGAATCCAGGATGGGGTGACTTGACTGCCTCCCACCAGGTTCTGTTACCCAGAATCCCTTGCAAACCTAAAAAATTGTCCAAAAAACACATTTTCCCCACATTTCTGTGGTGGAAAGTTCTGGAATCTGCGTGGATCCACAAATTTCCACCCACCCCGCGTTCCCCAAAGTCTTACGAGAAAAATGGTACCTCACTTGTGTGGGTCGGCCTAGTGCCCGCGACAGGAAACTGCGCAAAACGAAACGTGGTCACACCTCAATTTCGCAGTGATAAATGACCCTTTTTTGGCAAAGTGCCTAGCTGTAGTTTTTGAACCCTAGCTCTGCCGGCACCTAGGGAAACCTAGCAAACCTATACATTTTTTAAAACTAGACACCCAGGGGAATCCAGGATGGGGTGACTTGACTTCCTCCCACCAGGTTCTGTTACCCAGAATCCCTTGCAAACCTAAAAAATTGTCCCAAAAAACACATTTTCCCCACATTTCTGTGGTGGAAAGTTCTGGAATCTGCGTGGATCCACAAATTTCTGCCCACCCCGCGTTCCCCAAAGTCTTACGAGAAAAATGGTACCTCACTCGTGTGGGTCGGCCTAGTGCCTGCGACAGGAAACGGCGCAAAACGCAACGTGGTCACACCTCAATTTCGCAGTGAGAAATGACCCTTTTTTGGCAAAGTGCCTAGCTGTAGTTTTTGAACCCTAGCTCTGCCAGCACCTAGGGAAACCTAGAAAACCTATACATTTTTGAAAACTAGACACCCAGGGGAATCCAGGATGGGGTGACTGGACTGCCTCCCACCAGGTTCTGTTACCCAAAATCCCTTGCAAACCTAAAAAATTGTCAAAAAAACACATTTTCCCCACATTTCTGTGGTGGAAAGTTCTGGAATCTGCGTTGATACACAAATTTCCACCCACCCCGCGTTCCCCAAAGTCTTACGAGAAAAATGGTACCTCACTTGTGTGGGTCGGCCTAGTGCCTGCGACAGGAAACAGCGCAAAGCGCAACGTGGTCACACCTCAATTTCGCAGTGAAAAATGACCCTTTTTGGCAAAGTGCCTAGCTGTAGTTTTTGAACCCTAGCTCTGCCGGCACCTAGGGAAACCTAGCAAACCTATACATTTTTGAAAACTAGACACCCAGGGAATCCAGGATCGGGTGACTTGACTTCCTCCCACCAGGTTCTGTTACCCAGAATCCCTTGCAAACCTAAAATATTGTCAAAAAAACACATTTCCCCACATTTCTGTGCTGGAAAGTTCTGGAATCTGCGTGGATCCACAAATTTCCGCCAACCCCGCGTTCCCGAAAGTCTTACGAGAAAAATGGTACCTCACTTGTGTGGGTCGGCCTAGTGCCCGCGACAGGAAACGGCACAAAACGCAACGTGGTCACACCTCAATTTCGCAGTGAAAAATGACCCTTTTTTGGCAAAGTGCCTAGCTGTAGTTTGTGAACCCTAGCTCTGCCGGCACCTAGGGAAACCTACCAAACACACACATTTATGAAAAGTAGACACCCGGGGGCTTCCAGGGAGGTATGGCTTGCGTGGATCCCCCAACGTTTCCTTACCCAGAATCCCCTGCAAACCTCAATTTTAGCTGAAAAAAATCACTTTTTTCAGAAATTTGTGTGTGGGAAAGTGTGGCATCACCGGCCTCACACAAATTTCCTACCACCCAACGTTTCCCCAGGTCTCCCGATAAAAATGGTGCCTCACTTGTGTGGGAGGCCCAAGTACCCGCGACAGGCAAGGGCCCAAAACATAGTGAGGCGACATCAAAATTGCCTATCTCAAAACCACCTGGTTTTGCAAGGGGGGTCACCTGGGTTTTTGGCCCCGTGCTCGGCGGCCATCTAGGGAAACCTACCAAACCCACACATTTCTGAAAAGTAGACACCCGGGGGCTTCCAGGGAGGTATGGCTTGCGTGGATCCCCCAACGTTTCCTTACCCAGAATCCCCTGCAAACCTCAATTTTAGCTGAAAAAATCACTTTTTTCACACATTTTTGTGTGGGAAAGTGTGGCATCACTGGCCTCACACAAATTTCCTACCACCCAGCGTTCCCCCAGGTCTCCCGATAAAAATGGTGCCTCACTTGTGTGGGAGGCCCAAGTACCCGCGACAGGCAAGGGCCCAAAACGTAGTGAGGCGACATCAAAATTGCCTATCTCAAAACCACCTGGTTTTGCAAGGGGGTCACCTGGGTTTTTGGCCCCGTGCTCGGCGGCCATCTAGGGAAACCTACCAAACCCACACATTTCTGAAAAGTAGACACCCGGGGGCTTCCAGGGAGGTATGGCTTGCGTGGATCCCCCAACGTTTCCTTACCCAGAATCCCCTGCAAACCTCAATTTTAGCTGAAAAAATCACTTTTTCACACATTTTTGTGTGGGAAAGTGTGGCATCACCGGGCTGACTCAAATTTCCTACCACCCAGCGTCCCCCCAGGTCTCCCGATAAAAATGGTGCCTCACTTGTGTGGGAGGCCCAAGTACCCGCGACATGCAAGGACACAAAATGTTTTGAGGCAACATCAACATTGCCTATCATCGCCACTCCACGCCCACCGCCAGCCTAGCGCCACTCCACGCACACCGCCAGCCAAGCGCCACTCCACGCACACCGCCAGCCAAGCGCCACTCCACGCACACCGCCAGCCAAGCACCACTCCACGCACACCGCCAGCCAAGCGCCACTCCACGCACACCGCCAGCCAAGAGCCAGTCCACGCACACCGCCAGCCAAGCGCCACTCCACGCACACCGCCAGCCAAGCGCCACTCCACGCACACCGCCAGCCAAGCACCAGCCTACACACACCACCATCACATTTAGGATTTTTTATACAAAAAAGAAAACACAAACAAATTGCAAATAGATACAAATCTACTAACACAAAATCAGAAACTAAATACATTGCACTAATGCCAACCTTGAAACAGAACAACAATTCTTAAACATTACAGACCAGGCAGTTCACTTTACCACTCATGGTTGCTCCCAATAATTCTTTTGCTTGTGGTACGCTCTATAACAAGCAGGCACACAGAGCCCAGGGTTAGACGGACACTCAGGGCAGTACATACGAGTCTCCTTCCGCGTACCTCTTCGCCAACAGACTCTACATCTCCTAGTGGGAAAGTCTTTTGAGGGTGTAGGAGGAATGTGATCAGGAAAGTGGCGATCTTTCAATCGAGCCACATCCTCCACCACTCCAACTCTAGGAACACTTGCCTGTTCCACAACAACAAGGCTGCCTATGACAGACTGCTGAAACTGAACAAAAGTCAACTTTGACGCAGGAGAACACTCCTTGAACACAACAAAAGCATTGAAAGTTGCTAAATTGAAGAGATGGATGGCCAACTTCTTATACCAAATGTAAGCCTTACGAATAGCAGTGTAAGGTTCCAACCTCTGATCTACTCTATCAACACCACCCATGTGCTTATTGTAGTCTAAAATGCACACAGGTTTGCGCACTTCAGCAATCTGACCCCAAACAGCCACAGGTGAAGTACTCTCATCATGGATGGTAGTCAGCATGTACACATCCCTCCTGTCCACAAATTTCACAGCTAGCAGTTCCTCACTACGCAAGGCACTGCACTGTCCCCTCTGAAGTTTTTGCAAACAAGCTCTTTTGGATAACCTTTACGGTTAGAGCGGATTGTGCCACAAGCAAAAGTGTCCACTTTGAACAATTCCTTAAACAATTGCACAGCAGTGTAGAAGTTATCAAGGTACAAATGGTGGCCTCTGTTAAACAGTCCTCTAGCAAGATCCCACACAATTTTCTCTGAAACTCCAAAAGTGGACGGACAACCAGGGGGTCAATAGTGGAATCCCTACCAGTGTACACACGCAAATTAAAAACATATACTGTCCTACTCTCAGACAACATATACAGCTTAATTCCATAGCGTGCCCTCTTGCTAGGAATGTACTGCCTAAAACCAAACGGCCCTTGAACAGGACCAAAGACTCATCAATAGATATTTCTTTCCCTGGAGTATAGATCTCTGAAAATCGATCTACAAAGTGATCAAGAACAGGCCGAATCTTAAAAAGACGGTCACATTCAAAGTGATCTCGTGGCAACGCCAAACCATTATCAACAAAATGCAGCATCCGAAGCAAAAGTAAATACCGATCACGAGTCATAACTGCAGGAAATATGGCCGTTGCCATCAAGGGACTGGTAGACCAATATGAACCCATGGACGGCTTCCTTATCAAACCCATCAAAAAAGTCAAACCCAAAAACTTCTTCATCTCTTCCAGATTTGTGGGACTCCACCGGGTAGCTCTAGAATGGGGCCTAAGTCTGGCACTGTTGTCCCTCAAAAACTGTTCAGCATACAAATTAGTCTGCTCAACAATCTCACCCAAAAATACATCATCCATAAACAACTGAAAATACTGTATAGTCAAATAATGTTCACAATCCACTCTACACCTTGCATAACCACTAAAGGCAGGCAACACCGGCTGCACCATGTTTGGATCAACCCAGAGTCCAGCACTTCCAGTAGGAAGCCTAGCAGCCCCAGGCTGCAATCCAGATGCCTCTTGCACCATCGGCACAGTAGTATCCTCCTCTAAAACATGCACTTCATCTGCACTGAGAGTACCTTCATCATCCGATGATTCCATGTGGAGAGAAAACTCACTGCCTGAATCTTCCCCTCCCTCCTCTCCCTCAGACGCACTGTCAGTCTCATAATCCTGCTCAGAGGAAGATTCAAGAAGCAAACCAACCACCTGCTGAGCAGTAATTCTACGGCTAGCCATAATGCTTACTAATAAAGGTTACTTGTCAAACAAGTCAACAACAACAAACCCTTTGTAAAAAAAAGAAATAAACAAAATGTAGCTTTATCACAAAGACCTATATACTCCAACACTATACCACTCACGTGACAGAAGCAGCTAGACTCACCACCACCTACTCTGCACAGACACAGTAAGGATCAACAATATCCCACTAAAAAGAAGAAAAAAAAATTACACATAAGACAATGCAAAACATCGCAAAGAATTTCATGCTCTGAACACTAACAAATATGCTGCCATTATGACACCACTTACAAAAAATTCATTCATGCATGACAATAATACTCATTTGGAGTACACACTACAAAAATATTTTTCTTACCAAATAAATGCAATTACGCAAAACTGCAGAACAACCACTGCCGAAACCGCAAACAGGAATCAAAAGCTTTACACTAGAATAAAAAGGAGAAAAAAACATTACAATCACATATGCAAATAATGCACCAGTCCACACACAATCCACCAGCCAAGCTAAGGGGTAGGTGGGCCAAAGAGTATAAATAAAATATTCACCCCGTAAAAGGGGAGCAACCCTTGCCCTTTTGGCCACTCCCCAACACAAAAATAAAAAAACCCTGGTGTCTAGTGACTTCTGACCTCCTTGGGGGCAGATGGGCCTAAAAACATACTGCTATTCTGCCACCCAAGGGGTCACTCTCCACAAATAAATGCCTGGTGGACTAGTGGGAAGATACCTTTATCTTCCGCACACGATCTCTCACTACTCAACTCTACTCTCAACTCTATTCACAACTGGATGTTAGCTCACCAACTCATTCTGAATCCCGCCAAAACTGAATTCCTCCTCCTCTCTACCTCTCTCTCACCTCCTCCTGTTCAATCTTGGATGGATCAGCTGAACCTACTCAACAACAAACCCATCATTGTCGACAGCGCTAAATCCCTAGGTGTCATTCTTGACAAAAGACTCAACCTAATCTCCCACATCAACTCTATTGCTAAGAACGCACGTTACCAGTTGCGCCTTCTATGGGGGATCCGTCGGTTCTTCCCGGAGAAAGACTTAAAAACCTTGGTACAATCTCTGGTTCTCTCAAGACTGGATTATTGCAATTCTCTTCTGACGGGCCTACCCAAATCCCACCTCTCCCCTCTCAAATCCATCCTCCATTCAGCAGCTCGCTTCATTTCAGAGTCTAAACGAAGCCACCACGTCACTCGTATCCTGTCCTCTCTTCGATGGCTTCCGATCGAGGCAAGATCTATTTACAAAACTGCCTGCATCACACACAAAGCCTTACACACGTCCTCCCCTCGTTACCTGGCGAATAAATTGAAATTGTCCGGTGGCTCTCGCCCTTCTCGCAATGCGAAAAAGCTTCTGCTTGAGGCCCCCCCCCGTCTTCAAAAGGGAAAGATCGATGGCGCAATACTTCTCAGGCAATGCGGTGAGAATCTGGAACTCGCTTCCCCCATTGCTCCGTGCCACCTCCTCTACCCGGATCTTCTAAGCTGACCTCAAATCTCTTCTCTTCCAAAGACACTTTCAGAACTAATACTTTCACTCTCAGCCCCTCTAGGAAGTTCGCTCTTCATTGTAAATTTGTACTTTTTCCTGTACATTCCTCACCCTTGCGTGCTGTGCTGGATTTGTGTACCCTTCATTTAATTCACGCCCTCTCTACTCCCTCAAGGAAGTTCTTCCACTATAGGAAATTCTGTACTCCATGCCTATAGAAGTGCCTTCCCAGTGTGTTCTGCCACTTATTGCAGTATTATACCTCTATTTGTATTTTGTATCTCATGTATCATGCACAATTGTCACTTTTTCCTCATGTAATGTAACGCTTGCTTTTGTATTATGCTCACTTGTAACCTTCTCATCCATGTAATGTTACTGTTCCTATTGTGAAGCGCTCTCACACCTTCGGGTAAAGCCCCGCGCTATATAAATAAAACTGCCCCCCCAGGGGGCAGAGCACCAAAACATAAGGCCCCCAAAAGGGGAGCAACCCTTGCCCAAGGGGCCGCTCCCAAAACAGTATTTCCATTTTTTTAAAAATTCCTGGCGTCTAGTGGGCATTCCTGCTGCACGATCGCATGATCGTGCAGCAGGAATGCACAAAGAGGCATCGAGGGAAAGGAAAGGGTTTTCCTTTCCCTCGATGCCTCTTCTGTTTCAAATCCCCTCCCCGGAGCCAAAACTAAACTTATTCCCCGACGCGCTATTGTGAAGCGCTCTCACACCTTCGGGTAAAGCCCCGCGCTATATAAATAAAACTGGCCTCCCCCAGGGGGCAGAGCACCAAAACATAAGGCCCCCAAAAGGGGAGCGACCCTTGCCCAAGGGGCCGCTCCCCAAAACAGTATTTCCATTTTTTTTAAAAATTCCCTTGCGTCTAGTGGGCATTCCTGCTGCACGATCGCATGATCGTGCAGCAGGAATGCACAAAAGAGGCCTCGAGGGAAAGGAAAGGGTTTTCCTTTCCCTCGATGTCTCTTCTGTTTCAAATCCCCCCTCCCCGGAGCCAAAACTAACCTTATTCCCCGACGCGCTGGAAGCAAATGGCTTCCAGCGCGTTGGGGAACAAAGGGAAACCCCCAATGACGTCCTCGCGCGCTGTCATTGAGGGGGGGGGAGGCAGGGGAAGCCCTTCCCCTGCCTTCCACCAAAAAAACCCGACGATCGGATTCCCACGGGGGGAGCGCCAGCGCTTCCCCCGTGGGTGGTCTTATGACGAGCTGGACTCGTCATGAGCACACGACCACTGTGTGCCATGACGAGTCCAGCTCGTCATGAGCATCGAAGGGGTTAACCTTAAACGCACTTTACTACTTAAACAAGTGGTGCGCGCGCCACAGCCACACACGTGGTTTCAATTATCGTGCCCGTGTCTGGGCACGATAATTGAAACCACGCGGCCTATTGGTGTCTATTACGCGCACCAAGCGCGTAATAGACACCAATAGGCCATGGGCGGGGCAATGCGCCCGCCTCTGGCCAATTGCGTGCAGTCTTATATATAAAGACGCACGCAAAGGCCAATCGCGTAGCACAAAAGGAATCGCACACGCACGAGCGTGTGCGATTCCTAGGTCAGCCTCAATACCCCGTTTTTCACCCACTAAATGTCTCGCGCTGCGCGAGCACTTCTGCGCAGTGCACCGCTAGGCGCAAGCCCTAAAAAAGGGCCCTTTCAAGGGTGTTTCATAATGTTTTAGACATAACGCTATCTAAATTCATTTTCACATATCTTTCAGAGCAACACAACTGAGGATAACACTATTAAGGTAGACATGTATGTCATTGCTTAATTTCCATAAGTAATTGTCTGTGTGGATGGCACTAACATCCTAAGATGCCTTCTCCCACACACTGATTATTTGTGCAGAAATCAAACTCACTGAGTAGCCATGTTGTTTGCAATGTTGCTTGCATTATCATTGATTCAGTCGCACAGTATCCTGGAACCACACGTGACTCCTTCATGTTTCGTCATTCAGCCGTTTACAGCCAGCTGGTCAGGGGAAAGTTTGGCGATGATTATCTGCTGCGTAAGTTGTCACACCATTCTTAAGCATAAATAATGCACAGCATGTCTAGCATTACTCTAATGGCTACTTATCGTTTTACACAGGTGACAGTGCATATGCAATTCGCCCATGGGTTATGTACCCCTGTCTTAATCCACAATCCACATTAGCACACCAGATCTGTCCTAGAGCCCACTTTTGGAATATTTAAGGGCAGGCTTTGATGCCTGGATAGAAGTGGATGGGCAAGGAATTACACCACAGTAACCTGAAGAAAAGAAAATAGCTAACTGTGCAAAGTTGCACCACATACCAATGAAAAAACACCTTCAACTTGAAACAAAAGTTGAGGAATCTGATGATAAATCTAATGTGTTATATGCCTATATTTTTGTGGGTGGTGGTTCGGTACTCACTCCACCTCCTGTGCTTGCAACTTCTTGCCTTAATGCCGGCGGTTTTTATTTAGCGTGTGGAAGCTCTACAGTCATTTGGAAATATCTTCTACACTCCTGTGATTAACATCAACAAAATTGATCCTCTGTTATATACGGGACCATATCTACTTGTTTATACCTGCCTGCTCAGTAAGTGAGGCCTCTCCAAACAATTTCAATAACTCGTCATTTATAGCTACGTTCTCCTCAGTTAAAGTTTTCAACTTCTGGTCGCTAAATTTTCTCTTATGCTTTCTACTGCCTCCTTGGAGTTCTGGCTAGCTATGGTAAAGGATGGGGGTGGGTGGCAGTGGATTCTATTTGGGAATATTTCCAATGCTTCTCACCTGCAGCCTGCTGCACTCCTAAAGACTCATTTCCTTTTGCTGATGTCTTAGCTATGAGACAGAGCAATATTCATGTTTGTAAAAGAGACCGATTCCTTAATTGCAAATTGCTATTTAGGAATACTGAATTTTAAGGAATGGCAAATCAAGGCTGTTAGACCTGTCAGCCTTAGGGTGGTCTTTTTCCAAACATTTTGCCTTCTCCCCGCCTGTTTTACTGAATTTGTTTTTGTTGGCCTTAGGACTTTGTGCACTTTACCACTGCTAAACAGTACTAAAGTGCTTGTGCTCACTCCCTAAAACATGGAATAATTGGCTTGCACCTGATTAGCATATTTAATTTACTTATAAGTCCCTCATAATGCGATTTACCATATACCCAGGGCTGGTAAATTAAATGCTTCTAGTGGGCTTGCAGCACTTATTATGCTACCCACATAATTAGCTCCTTAAAAAGTGTCTCAGGCCTGCCATTGCAGCCTGCATGCAGTGTTAAACTGCCAATTCGACTTGGCAAAATAAACCCTGTGCCAAGCCCAAAACTCCCTTTTTATTACGTATAAGTCACTCCTAAGGTAGGCCCTAAGCAGCCCATAGGGCTGGATGCAATGTATTCAAAAGGTGGGACATGCACTTTTACGTTTTGTATGTCCTGGTGGTGAAAAACTTCCAAATTCATTTTTCAATACTGTGAGGCCTACCTCTTCAATAGGATAACATTTGATTACCCTATTAAATCTAATAATAATAACTTTTGTGTGGGAGCAGGTAAAATATTGTAATTGAAAATTCTCCTTAATGGCAAAGTTGGATTTTAAGTCACAATTCTGAAAAGGCCACTTTCATAAAGTTGCCATTTTCTTGTCCTCACTGTTTGGTGCCTGCAGCCCGTTTTCCCAGTCACATGACTAGATGTAGCTGGCAGATGGCCTTTGTGTATTGCTCCCAGACAGCCATACCATAGAGGGACTGGGTATTGGCAGGATGGGCCAACCTAGCAGGATGAAGGGGCAGAGCTGTGCATAGCCCCACTTGCACTTCAAAGACCCTGCCTCCGCTCAAACAAAAAAACTTCACTCTAACTTATTGTGACATCCAGAAAGATTTGGACCAGGGCAGAGAGGCAGGAAATTCCAGACACTTTTGTAGGGGAGAAATTCCAGAATTTTCTTCCACTTCAAAGCTGGCACCAGGTATATAATTAGGACCAGTAGACCCACTCTTCAGTTCACTTCAGGACCTGCCCTGCTGCCTGTGGCCTGCTGTGTACTTCAGAGGACTGCCCTGCTACACCAATGGGACTGCCCTACTGCCTGAAGCCTGCCCTGTGCCCACAGAGTACTGCCCTGCTGCTTGAGACCGGCTTTCCTGCTTGAACCCAAGATTTCCTTCTGAGTGACTCCAAGGGATAGTTGGTTGGCCTCCCGATTAGAGCCTCAGGGACAGAAAAGGCTCCAACCATCTTGAATTGCACCTGGACCCAGTCTGAGTGAGTCCTGACCCTTCAAGTGGTGACCCTCCAGTCCTGGACCATTGGAAGTGGTGCTGAAGATGCCCAGATAGTCCAAATCCAAAACTTGCGTCTTAGAAAATGTTCTGCCCAAAATGGCTCTGAGAACTGGGAGGAGACGGGGACCTACCTGCTCGCTGATCTACCCAAGGTCCATCACCTGTTGGCCTGATTTTGCGGTAGCTCCCACTACATTCTCCACAGTAGCAATCCCTGTTCAGCGGCTCCTCACACAAAAGGTACCCAGCCTCATGGAGCCCTTGTCAGCTACATCCCACAGGAGCTTTTCCATAAAAGAGACTAAGACCAAACATGGAAATCTTCCCTGCGTATTTGTCCAGCTACTCCCTGATGACACCTCTTCCTCGGACAACACTGGCTGTCTTTCCCCACTAAACTTTACATTCTCCGATATTTTTCTACAAAAATTCTTTTAAGTCCGAAGGAGACCGGTATGAATCCACTTTGTGTATCCAAACCCCACTCCTTTGCGTCAGCCATAACTTTCGACTTTGCCCCAGTCTCAATCGACTAGATATCCACAGTTGGCGCTTTGATCTTTTACGTGATATTTTTTACTTTGAACTTTAAAAATTCATAACTCAGGTTCTACTGATTGGAGTTTTGTTTTGGTGTTAAATAATTTAATACGTTTTACTCTATTATTTTAAATTAGTGTGGAATGCTTCTTGTGTTGTGTTTTCACTTTATTACTTTCAAGCGCTGCATATAGTCTTTACACATTGCCTCCAAGTTAAGCCTTACTACATTTGTGGCAAGCTACCAGAGGGTTAAGCACAGGCTAATTTAGTGACTTTGAGTGGTTCACCCTGACGAGGACTGTGGCTGTTGAATGAGAAGGGCTCACATCAAACAACAAATCAATTTCTCACAAAGACCCACAATAATTTGTACATAACATTTTGTGATGTCTTATTAGCTATTTTTTGCTAAAAAAGGAATCGTAAAATAGCAATATTATGTTTTTGTACATCAGGCCCAGGGTATTCTTCAGAATAAGCATTTCTGACTGTACGAATCTTGTTCTTTTAATGAATAATTCTTCCCACAGAATCATCATCTAGAAAATCCCCCATGGCAGTACTCACAAAAGGAAGGTCCGATAACCAAACACACATAAAAGCATACAAGGAATGGCAAAATCGTGCAGCTAAATTTAGCCTTATTCTTTGCACTGGAATCAAAACAGTAGTGTTTACTGAACACGTGAAACGAAGACTGAATTGTTGTCTACCAAAATTTCACAAATGTGTACCACTCTCTAGCACATGGAAGTAGCTCACTACATTCTGCAGTTTAGAGACTGATCCTTTCTAGAGTCTACTTGAGATACATTTTAATACATAGCACTACTCATCAATACTTCATCACAACTTTGCATTTTCTTTCATCACAGAAATTGATGATGATTTGAACCTCATTCCTGAATTCTCTTGGTCTGTCTTTCTATAGAGAAGTGTAGTGCTCTCTTAGGGCTGAGATGATGAAATCATTCTACCACCTTCAAAGAAGACATGGTAAGCACTCTTTTGCGAGAGATGACATTCAGAAATCAGTTTTGAGATGACGGATAGACTAAAAGTAGTCACTTCTTCTGGGTGAGAATATGACTCCAATGACTTCCTCTCAACCTCCAAGCATGAAGGCTGAGGGTCTCCTGCTCAAGATGGAGAACAAAACACTTTCCCTTTCAGTTGCAATTGACATTTCTTCCTAAACAGAATCTTCAATGGTTAACTAAGGCTGAGGTCCACCAAGTGTACGAACCGTGTCCATCTTGCCCACTCTGTGTTTCCGAGATGACATCAACCACAATTGGTAGAAGAGTAAAGGTGGAAAAGCATAGTGAACATTTAAATTCATGTTGAGGATGTAGATGTTTCCCAGAGTCCTATTGTGGAAATTCAAAGACAGAATGAAGCATGTCCCTTCATGCGCCGGTCTGAGTTCCTATGCAGACACTGGATTACCACACTGGATTAGCTTACACTTTGTAGAAAAAAACATTATATCAGTTTTGTGAAAGCTTTGAAGAAGAGGACGATGAGCTCTGTTAAATGCTCATGCCTCCCCTTTTGTCTCTGAACAGGTGAATATATTCACATAATTCATGAGATATTGTTGGCTTAATTGGTAGGCTGAAGATCCCCAGGAAAGCAAACACACTGTATCCCATCTTGAACCTATTCAGGAAACAGGTCTACTTTCTCCTCAAATAGCAGCTCAGGATGGGATACATATATTAAAGGAGCCTGTACATTACCCGAGAAACTGGTTAACGGCATGTATGTGTGTCTGTGGATTAGAAAAACATGCCCTTGGATCTGGCTAAGGCACTCAGTGCCCTTCTGCTTTATAGACTGATTATAAGGGTCTATGTCTTTCCTCATTAATTGACAAGACAGCCCATGCACAGTTTCCAGAATCTGACTTGTGACATGGTTTACTAAACCTTATGAGTATCATAAGGGCTTATGCAAATCTTGCATGTCCAGAGTGCAAGCCTCCCTGATGAAGATGCTTTACAGCATGCCACAGTATATTTTTCGACTCACCATTTGGTGGGACTAATGGAAATGCATTAGACTTGCATTTTGCTGATGTGGCTTGAACGACAAGCTTCTTGTTGATGTCACAAAATATATTTCGGTCCAGAAGGCAGAGACCAATAATTGCAGACTGTTTCGCTGTCGACTGGGTGCTGAATGAGATTTCTTTCAAGCGATTTTATAATATTCTTCAAAGTGTAATTGAAACATAAAAGGTGCATAGACGCCTTAGTACCCAAATAATTTAGCTCAGGCAGGAGATTAGATTTGATTCCCGTGTTAGAAAGATGAAGATGTAGTGTTTCTGCAACCCATTTATCCAGTATAGAAAATGATTTATATTCGTATTCAGCCAGATGGGAATTAAAACAATATTGGCAAAGACAATAGGTCTTGCCTTTTGGACCCATTGGCTTTCCCAAGCTGTTTGCCGATTCTGTGCATCATCAAAAAAAGAAAGGGACAAAGGCGTGATCTCACAGCCACTGTTGTCGGTCAAGTTATTTTTTTTACAGACCGATCGAAGTTGACAGACCCCACTTAGATCGGTAAATAAAAAAATGTTTAGTGCTTTTCTTTGTAGCAAAGCAACTACCAGCAAATGCTAGCTGCTGGGCTCTCCAAAAATGTTTTTAAAAGTTTAACTGCCCACCACTGGCGGGGGAGCAATGGAGGAGCTTGTTGGGGGACGCTATAGGGAAGAGGCGATGATAAAAAATAAAAGGCGATGATAAAAAATAAAACTGGGTAGGGAGCAGGGGAAGGCAGCACTTGAGTGGGAGACCAACATGGACTTCAGGGGGGAAAGCACATCAGAGAGGGATACAGCAAATACTGTGTGCAGTGCAGAAGCAGATGAGAGAGAGAAAGCAGCACATGAGTGCATGACTGGACATGGGAGATACGGCGGCCCTCTTCCTCATCGACCTTTTCACAGCATTTGACAGTCTCCACCCCATCCTCATCCAACGCGTGCATGACATCGGACTCCAAGGACACGTACTCCAATGGATCTACTCCTTCCTGACTGGAAGGAGCCAGTCAGTCAGCCTCACAATGTACACCTTGAATGCCCTCACCTGCATATGCGGAGTTCAGCAAGGATCCCCCTGAGCCTGACCCTCTTCAATACATACATGATCCCTCTAGCCAGCATCAATTGGTCTCATTATATAAATGTCCTCTCCAAGGCTGATGACCCGCTAATCTCCCTCACGGATAAGAAGCCCAGTACGCAGATCAAGTTCAATGCCTGCATGATGAAGACCAACTGTCTAAAGTTGAATACCGACAAGACTGAAATTGTGATTTTCAGGAATAGCACATTGCCATGGGACTCCACTTGGTGGCCAACAGAGCTAGGACCGATACCCAACCCCAACCCCTACACCAAGAACCTCTGGATCATCATCATCATCAGCAAACTCTACATGACTGCCCAAGTCAATGCCATCACTGCCTCATGCTTCCATACCCTGAAGATGCTGAGGAAGATTTTCAAATGCTTCCCAATCAACACTTTGAGAACCCGCTCTCATGCCCTGGTCACAAGCAAGATGAACTACGGGAACACCTTCTATGCTGGGATGAACAAAAACTCACCAGAAGGATGCAGACCATTCAGAACTCATCGACCAGAATCACTCTCAACCTCCCACTCCGCACTCGCATCACACCACAACTGAAGGAGCTCTACTAGCTCCCCCTTCACAAACAAGTCAAATTCAAACCACTCACCCACACTTTCAAGGAACTACATAACTTTAGCCCAGCATACTTCATCAATCGCATCAGCTTTCACGAACCTTTCAGACACCTCCCCTCGTCTGGACCACTACTTGCATAAATCCCACTCATAAGGACAACCAGGCCAGGTAGTTGAGCCTTCTCCTACATCACTCCTAAAGCATGGAACCACCTGCCGCTTCACATAAAAGCCGCCTCCTCCTCACTTCTTGATTTCCGCAAGAAGCTAAAGACCCGACATTTCGAATAGTCCCACTATGTGTGCCTAGAGTCACACCTGCCCAGCGCCAAGTGATAGTGCCCACCAAAAATCTGTACAATATAACATGAGTGATAGAGAACAACATGAAGCCCGCATGGGGTCGGATGTTGGGGGAGGGAAGCAACACGCAAACGTGAGAACTAGAAAACAAATGCTCTTTCATGGCATGCCGAAAGAAAAAGAGAAAACTGGTTCCCTAAAAGTGAGCAGTGGAAGAATACAAATTAGTCAACCAAAAGGTGGCAAACAGCCTATGCTCCAGAGGAGGGACAACCAAATGATGGACAAGAAAGCAAGCAAATTAGAGTGACAATAAAGACAATCAATGGTAAGCATTCAAAGGGCTTTACGCCCACTGTAGGGTTTGGTAAGCCCACAATAGGTCTTTCACAGCCAGACAGCTTGCACTGTATGTTAATGGAGACTTAAAAATCCCCCTCTGGGCAAGGGTAGACCTGGCTGGCATTTTGTAGACCCAAAACTGCACCTAATCAGAATGTTTGTGTAGGAATCAATCTGTTTTACTATCTTCATCCTTGTCATTTTCTGAGCATGGGTCTAAAAATACAAGAAACAGATTCCAAGCCAAAAACATAGTAAATTTGTAAATTTCGTGGAAGACTTGTCAGAGATTACCGCAATTACTCTCTTCTTGGCAGTCATCAGGATGAGATGTGCCTGCAATGACGCTGCTGCCGCCATTCCGGGTGCCAGTGCCATGCTAGTTAGGATCCCAGACATTGATGAATGTAACTAAAGAACCAACATAAAAGGCTGGGGAGCTTAATAAGAAGAAAACTTGCATTTCAACCTTTCACTCAAGTCTCCTTGTACAAATTTTATACACTGGTGACAAGGATGGGAAGGTTGCTGGACAATAAGTGACAACGCCACAGATGTAAACTGGCTTTTTGGTACATCACAATTGACCTCTTTAAAGATTACCTCAAGTTAATCATCTGCCACTTAACAGCGGAAGCAACTGAGGCACTGGTCAACAAATGATTGATGGCAGTACCACGTTAATTTTGGTGAGTGACTGAATGTGTACGTGGCTTCAGTGATTGCAATGGTCATCACTGTGAACTGCTTGGGAGGTTCTCACTAAGTCTGAAGTGAAATTTGGTGTCACCTGTTTGGAAGAATCTATGCCTGACATATTGGGCATTTGAAGCCAGTGGCAATGGTATTTCCTCTCATGCCACTAGTTGTGCTCGAGGCAAAATGCAATTCACAGATCTGTAGCAAGAGTGCACGTCTGTCTGACGGAGGTCATTGCTATGTGGGACCTGTCACTCTTGGCAAACTGTGTTACTTACCATTATATCATTTTTGCTGAGCAGCAACATGACCACACAGTGTGGTGCGATTGATGACCTTCAGCTCGGCTACACTGCAACCAGATATGTGATGCACCATACCAGCATAAACAAGTCTGATACGTCAGTGGATTCATAAATGGAATTCATATGCCTTTAGATATCTCAGAAGCATTTCAAGGAGATAAGTGGAGCAAGGACAGTGTGTGGCAGGCTCGGTCTCCTGGCACAAGTTGGAGAGTAGGAAACCAATGCAATTGAGCTGTGATTGAGTGACCATGCAGGTGTTAAGTGTTGCTCAAGAGAACTGCATTAGGATTGTAAAGCCCACTGAACACAATTCCCAAGGGTCAAACTAGTGCTTAACTTTGTACCATTTAACTTCAGTGGGTTTGTAATGTTTATAAAATGCAGCTCTATACCTGTGAATACTGCAAAGCAAAAGCTAAACTAAAGGAAAGACAGAGCAACAAGAAGACAAAAGCATGTGGAGAGAGCCTTGGGAAAGTCAAGTAGAATGAGAAGTTAGGGATTGAGTGTCGTATTGAATACCAGGATTCTGTTTATTGATGTTGTCTGTGAGTACCAGGTACTTTTGTGGCAGGCAGTGTTGAGTGTAAAGCAAATTATTACCTCTTAGGTAACATACAGTACCTAATATTTACCTCTCAATATGCAAATCATCACTCCACCTTCATTCTTTTGATCTCTCTAGAAGAACCAGTCATAAAATGCGGAAAATGGAAAAATATATTTTTACAGTACAAACTATGTAAACTGAAATGCAAAAAGAAAAGCTCCTTACTAAAATATGTGTGTGTGTGTGTGTGTGTATATATATATATATATATATATATACACACACATATACACACACCCCATTGGTAGGAGATTTTGGAACACATACCCGAGACCACAACTGAAGGATGAAATGGGTTGAATGAATTTGAAATTTAGTGAAAACCTGACAGATTTTTTACTAACGTTTTGAGTAGATTCCACTTTGGGAAAAGAACACAAAGAGCAGAGAGTCTATGGAAAAGTACGAGATAACTTAGAGAAAGCATGTCACCAAATTGAAATTTTTTTTAAAATTTGGCAGAGAGAATTAGGAACCAATATAAGTAGGATTGTAGCATAGGAAAAGGCAGAGAGGAATTTTGGCTAAAGATGATTCCACATTAGGTGAAGTACTTCAGCCTGCAAAAAAAATATCAAACCCAGTCTGGCATGTGTGGAGGAAATAAACACAGCAACAACAGGTACATGCAAGTTGTGGCTCATCAACCAAAAGGGGAAATTGCATTTAAGTCAAGTGAAAGGTGTTTTAGATGTGGCACGCAATGCTATTTAGCCAATGATAGAGAATTCCCCAGGTAGAAAGCAGTGAATAAACTATGTGGAAGATAAGGACGTTTAGAAAACATCTGTAAGTCATGAAGCTTTATTAAAAAAGTCACTAAAGTAAGAGATTAAGTTGAGCAATTAGTAATGCAACTAATAAGTGAGAGGAAAGAGACCAAATGACACTACAGGAGTAGAAGAACATGAAGTAAACATGGTATTAGAGGGGGGGTGGTAATTGACTAGTTTCAAAAGAATTATTTGAAAAAACAGATCACATGAAAGGTAAAACTTTTCATACCAGACATCAGGGTCAATCGGCTATGTTGGGAGCAAATAACATTTCTTGGATAACTTATGTGGTGCATGAATAAATACACAACAGGGAAAGAATATGTTTCCCTAAAAGGAGACTGCATACTCGGTTGGTTTCACGAAGGTGATTGGAAGCTGATGCTAGTGTTGGAGTTTTCTTTAATTAGAAAAATATGGTAAATAATACGAATTATTTGAAAGTATAACAATAAAGCTATGATGTGTTTTATGGCCTAGTGTTAACTAGGCTTCTACTAGAACTCAACTCCATTTTGTAAAACATGTCTATTGACTTTATAATATTGTGTGTTTATCTCATTGACACTGCATGCAGCATAATGTGCACCTTTTGTTTTGTAATATGTGGTTTTTGAAGAACTCTCTGGAGGAAGCCTTTACATGCTTCCCAAGGGTCTTCCTGCTAGCAGACGGTATTGCTTTAATTCACAAGACTTTTTATTGTTCATGTAACTAGTTTGTTCTGACACCTCTGGATAACATTAGGGGCGGTTGTATGATGGAACAACACATGCCTGAGCCATGCGGTCTCAACCACGACTGCGTCTTTACCACGCAAGCCTTTACCACACCATTTTGTGGTAAAGACATGATTGGTAAAGGGACATGTGTGCTAAAGATCATACCCCTGCCCCCATCCTCAAAACTGTCCCTTTTCCCCCACCCTGAGCGCTGAAAATATGTACCAGATGTCCTCAAAACTAACCTGACCCCAGCCCCCACCGCCTGGAGGTCTAAAACTGCCTCAGCCCTTAAAACTGTCCCATTTCCCCCGCCTGTCCCCTACAAACTGACCCAAACACCCTAGAAACTACCCCAACCCAGCCCTCCCCGAGCCCTAAAATTGCTCTCTGCCCTATAAACATCTCTGCGCCCCCCCCCCGAGCCCTAAAAACTATCCTACCCCGAAAAACTACCCCCCATCCTTCCAAGACCCAGCCCCACTTACCTCACCGCATCCTCTCCCGATCCTTCCTCTTCCTGTACCCACCCATCCGCTCTGCATCTAGACCGCGCATTGCCTTAACCACGCATATGCGTGGTTCGGCTTGCAGGGAAATGGCACACATGGCTGAGCCCGCATTGTTAAGGCCGTTTCCCCATTATGGGCAAATCAATATTCATGCAGTAAGACAGTGTTAGGATGGTGAGTTTTTATAGTGTTGAATTATGATTTGCTGACAGGTTTCTTTTCCTTGCACCATGCTGATATTGCAGTTTCTATCACTTTCTACGGTGAAATTGGTTACATAAGCCCTCAATTTTGTCGTTGACCCTGATGTTTTTGGGTCTCTACTAGAGATGCTGCTCAAATGTCTGTCAATTTGCTGCACTTTATTCATGAGGTGGTTTAATTTTGAAGCTAGATCCAGCTATAGAATTGTATGCTTAGGTCGCAAACTGATCCACTTCTGTCCAAGAAACTGAAAATCTCTGGTTGTACCCATCAACTTTGTAGCTCTGATTCGTTACTATTTAAAAGTCCGGCTTTCAACAAAACTTGTAATCAATATTTTAGGCTTGTGCGCCCTAGGTCTGAAACTTACTCCCCCTTGCTATTTACACCAAGATTCTTCTTCCTACCCACTTTAAAAAAAGAATTAAAATTTTTTCTTCAAACTGTATTTCTTCACTTCCATATTCTAGATACTGGAAATGGAGACCATAATGTATATTTTACTGTTTTCCTAAAGGTCACATTTTATTGGGCATTCACTACATTGATTAGAATCTTGCAATAATTGTATTTCTATAAATGCAAAATCTTTATACTAATCGGCTTCAACTGTTTCACTTACGTTTTCACCTCTATACTTTGTCCTTGATATCACCTTTATTTTGTTTATTTAAACGTGTTCCAAGGAAGACTTTGTGATGTTTTTGGCTTGCACATGCTACACGAAAGTTACGAGTCAATAAATAAACAAAAATAAATAGGAAACTCAAAGAAAGCTACTCAAACTAATGAACTAAGCAGTTGTACCTACTGAGAAGATAAGTGCTTTGGCTGGAGTAGCACTTCGAGATGAATGATTAGATCCAGGATGTCTTTCTACCAGAGGCATTCCTCAAATACCCGATGGTGAGCTGAGAGTCCGAAGCATTTTTTTGGACATTCAAAGTAAGTTTTAGAGCTATTTTGATGCCTAAATGAAGGCGAATCCTTTGGACCTCAAGACGTGGCCAGGGAAACTGTCTAAATAAACGTTCTAATTGAAGCAGAAGTCTAAAAAGTAGAGTCCATGTGAACCATTATTTCAAAGGTAAACTCGTTTTCTCTACCATATAGAAACTGTCAGTTTTCCTTAAAAAAGCTGCCTGCCAGTAGATGCCATGGTGGTCTTTGGAGAAGTGGTTGATTCAATATCTAAAATCCACTGAGTAAAGTATTTTTTTGTCACAGGCAATCAAATTGGCACATGCCTCCTCCAAGGCACTGCAAATCTTTCTACAAGGGTACTTCTGCATTTCCAAGTCAACACTAAGTAGATTCTACATGAACCATACACTGGAACACTAATTGCTAACTAAGCTGGGAAGGGAAGAACACTTAACAGTGCAACAGAGTTGGCAAATCGCCTTCTCCGGAACCACCAATAACAGCACTGGTCTTATATTGATAATAAGTGAAAAAGAAACCTTTCCATTTGCACACAAGGTTGCTAGATTATCAGAAAACAGGTAAAGTATTATTGTGATAGACTCAGGGTTTGCAGCAGCATGCTTGTAGCCAAAAACACGAAATCCAGAGATACTTGTTTGACCTGCAAGAGATACTTTGGATAGTTTTGCTTGGACAGCAGTGTTTCAATCAGTAAAAACACAGCCGCTGTCTCTGAGGGGAGGAAGTACAACCAGGAAGTTGTTCCCAGTCCAGAAGGAAGTGATAACTCTAGGGATTTTAGACCTCGGCCCATGCACTAACTACTAGTGACATTTCATTGGTCTTACCTATTTCTACTTAGTCCCCAGACAACCTGTGCAATTGTATCTATGCTTTGTTAAAATATTATATACATATATTGATATGTTGTGTTCTACCTCAACGTTTCAGATAATGTTCCTAATGCCTTCCTACATTTCGCTTATGTGTACTGCAGCCCAAAGTTAATCGTTGGCCCTATGTTTGTTTATTTACTTCTCATGTTACCCAATGCAAATGTATCCAAGTATTGTCATATCGTTATATATTCATTTATGCTGTCGCTACCTCAATACTGTATCAGCCACTGATGCCGATACATTCATTTATTTCACTTACGTACTGCCACTATGTTGTTATGTCTAACCAAATTAGTACTGACAGTATACGCTATGAAAACAATATCAGCAACTGTCTACCTCTGAAATGCCTAGACGTTTCGCTTAAATACCGCCAGGATATCTTTATGCCTACCCCAATAAGTACCGCTTCTAAAACAAATTATATAGCCATAAACTGTCTACCTCAGAAATGTATTGCTATTGATCCTTATACCCTCTTACGTATCGCCTACGTAATGAAATTTTGCCTTTAAGTCTACCCAACACTACCCCAATATGTTTTATGTAAACTACATATTTGCTACCATGTATACACTGTGAAGCACTCCGATGCCTTCGGGTCGAGCTAGCGCTATATAAAACTCTACAAATAGTAAAAATAATTCTCTTAACGAACTACATCAACGTATGCAAGACCTCATATGTCTAAGTTCAAAACCGACGTTCTGGCAGTCAGTTTCCCTATAGGATACACTTTGCTTTGCCTGGATGCTTCCACATTTTTGAGTTTTGCCAGGTATACAATGATTAGGAAGCTACTGTGAATTATGTTTCTCTGTACCCTAGCCCTCCTTTCACTCTCTTTTTAAGGAAAATACACAATTTTAGAAAAGTACAATTACATTGCAATGGTTTTAATCAACCAAGCAAATAAAGTTATCCATCATCATCATCGCCTTGAGACCCTCACGGGTGAGTAGCGCGCTTACAATTCCCTGATTGATTGATTGATAATGCACCATGCACTTTACGTGCTAGCAACAGCACGCATTAAATTTTTTTCTAAAACTAAGAATTGAGTTTGTGTCTACCTCGCTCTTCTTTGCACATTGAATCAATTCTTAGACAAGGCATTTGTTATGCTGCCATGTAAGATCTACATCTGTGTGATAACTCCAGTTAGCAAATACACCTAGGGTTTTAGTAAACCAGGCCAGTGTTTACATTGCTTATTTTGCACATTGAATCAACTGCCTATTTCTGCTTTTCTAATTAACTTCAGCCAAACTTTATTATGTTCCATCTTAAGACTGTGCTTTTAAGCTTTCTAGTTAATAATCAATGTATACTGTTTTGACTATATCGACATAAGGAATTAACGATTTATATGTTAAGAGTTTCTTTTAATAATGAATCCTGCTGTATCATGTTATTATGCCAAAATTGTTAAGGTTTTATTAACTAAACAATAACATCTACTTACTTACTATAGGATACGCGTTGCTTGGCCTGGATGCTTCCACATTTTTGAGTCTTGCCAGGTATACAATGATTAGGAAGCTACTGTGGTTTACTGGTAGGCTCCGAAGGCTCAGCTTCATAAAGCACAGACTGAATAGGTCCCCTCTGCTATTGTGATGCCGTTTGTGTCTTTTCTATGCATGCCTTCCCCTACAGAAACAGGTACATAAAATGTAGGCCTGCAAAAACTATTTGAAGGACAAGGGGCTGTCAAACCGTTATGTGATATAAAAATTAAATGAGTCCAAAATTGTTTCTTTAATCTGTTAATTATGTAAAGATATTAGTCTAGTGTTCAAAGATCCCTGCTTTACAATGCAGAAAAATGAATTTCGACTCACTGTTACTATACCACTTTGCTCACTCTTGCTGCCTTAAACTCACTGCCTTGTCTGCTAATTGCTACCAGCATATTTCTTTCTACTGTTTTTACGTTCCTTTTTTAAAAGAGGTGGATTAAAAAAGATACATTGACAGAATTGTGCTTTTAATTTGAAGACGAAGGATTTAATTTGGATTAAAAATATATATTTTACTGTGTTAAAAAACACCACACGTAGGGGCGGTATGAATATTAATTTATACAGTATGATAGAGAATATGCCTTTGTATATCAGGTGCAGCAGTGGGTTCTTAATCGCTCAACTGAAGATTAATCCAACTTTGTTAAAGAAAAGCCTGTTTGACAAGTTCCCGCTTAAGCAGGATTCAGCTGCAGAAAGATGTGCAAATTGAAATTATATGTTGAAATAGGATGCATGCAACAGCCAGTAAAAGCAAACTCACAAATTGTCATACACCGAGATCGGAACATTGCAACAACATACAATATTTAAAACCTGGTCACTGTGATTAAAACTGGGTTTGAAAAGAATGTGGCGAGTAGGTACAAGCCGTTGTTCAACATTTAACTGAGGTGCGACTCATATGGGAAGAGCAAGCATTGATGTCCACCTCATGATACTGGTACTTTTACACTCTCCATTACTCTCAAATAGGCTGATGTTTCGCACACTTTGTAAATGAAAAGGCAGACATAAGATGTCATGAAAAATCTATACTTAGGAGCAAAACTGTTTGGCCATTCGTTTATTGGAAATTATCAAGTTTAAGACGGGAACAGGCACATCCATTACATTTCTCTGATGAACAAGAGGGGATACGTTGGCTGCAACTAGACCTAGACCACTCTTGAGTTCACTTGGGCAAAAGGCATGCATGCTCCATGGGAATATGGAAACAGCATAAATAGATTAGCAACTCCTGATTAGGATCTCTGTGTGTGGATTGTTGGTGGAGCATTGCTAAAACTGCGGATAAATACAATCCATAAAGTTTTTTAATTTAAAACAAGAACAAGCCGAAATAAAAGAACTGGTCGATGACTAGTTACAGACTGTTTACATAAGCTACAAGGAAGTCAAAAAGAAACTACGAGTGGTTCCCCTTCGTTCTTTGCTAGTCATAAACCTGCAGTACACATTCCTGCCATTATGAAAACAGTAATTTTCAGCCTTCAAAGTGTGGTTACAGGACGGCTATCTACTGGTAGGGCACTGTACCCTGGAAGGGTGGATTAAAAACAGCATAGTTATGTACCTTTAGTATGACTTTTATCATTTCAGTGCAGTGAACTGAGTAGTTTCAATATCCATAAGTTTCACACACAGACTTGTGAGATTGTCAACACTTACGGCACATTACTTTCATCTACATGATTTTAATGGATATATGAATTCTTTTTCATTAGATATCTTTTAGGCAATAAAGGACTGAGCAACATTATTGGCATCCCACGGAAACATAAATATATAAATTACACTTTTATACACGTTCTTTTGAACATAGACACAGACATTCATGTGCATAACATTATGAATGGTACACTTAGTTGCAAACAAGCATACACATGTATTCCAGTTCTGATGTAATGAAATTGTCTGGGAAGATCATCAAAGAAAAAAATAAAAGTGGCTGACTGACTACCTCCCATTAGCATCTGAAGACACCAGTACATAATAGTTAAATTGTTGCTTGAGTTGTGTTTTGACAAGGCTGCAGACGGTGGGAATATTGCAGATATATATATATATATATATATTAAAAAAAAAAAAATCGAAATGCTTCTAAATCCTAATCAACAATGATTTTTGATATAATAGAGAAACCTTTCCTTTCCGAATAAGATTTGCGGCACTAAAGCATAATTGTAAAAATATATTTTTACTGTTTGGCCTCGGTTAAGCTCGCGAATATGAAGAACATTTTGAAGGGGGGGCAAAGAGGGGGGGTGGGGAGTAGTTATCTGAGCATTCTGGTTTCAGTATCCCTTATTCCACATTATTTATAACATAAAAGTAGTAAGATTTACCGAAACCTTTTCAAAGCTTTGGACCAAATGAAATACCTAGACTCCATGTTACAGGCATTATGAAATAATGTCAATGGAATAAGTCCCGACAATATCTACATTCGAAAAAAAATAGAACAGTTAGACCAGTTATGGCAACAATGAACAGGTGGCCTTTGCAAAGCTTAAAATAAAAATTACACGGCCACTTGTTTGGTCACTTTGTTGCAACCAAGTTCCAGAGACTATTCTGCAACCAACATTCGGTTAGGTAGCCAAGAGTGACATACCAACAGGATTGTATACCAGATTAGATCTGGATTGAATGGCAAGGGAGTTGGGAGTGTGCTGTAGCTGATAAAAACCTTCATTGGAGGTAATCAAGAAGGCTTTGATAAGCTGGTCATTAGGTGCTTTTTCTATTTTTTTTAAATTAGATTGGACTTCAGGTTGGTAGAATGGTGTATTTCGTCTGCCTTACTAATCAACAGTCTATTTGCCTCAATGGGAACTGGTTCATGCCACCAACCATCAATACATAGGCATTGTTATGCATGCCCTCTAAAATGAAACGATATAACTCTGCCTGAATTTAGAAACATCTGTTGCATGCCTTAGACAAGAAGAGTTAATAGGACAGCCTGCCTCTGTGGTGCCAGCATTGCAGCCATAGGTTATCTGATATTTTGTGCCTCAGCAATTCTTTGCACTGGTATCAGTAAAAATATGTCATTGTTTGGGACATGGTATTACAAAAATATGACCACAAATTCATTTTCTTTTTTGGTTCAAGAAAACATAAAAAGCTTTTTCAGTTATATAAAAACTGTTAATTTTAGATAAAAATACAAACTTCAACTTTACAAAAACACATCTCTGTTGAATACACATAAGCATAACATTTTTTTTACCAAAAATAAAGAATTTAGGTTTATACGCAGCATGTTTTCCACATGCTACAGTGACACGCTACAATGCAATTACAACAAGAAGCCATCCATTCCACCAAACGTAACATATTAAATAAAGTTAGTTTTATCTTGAAAATAAGGATTTGGCCAACACATAATAACAATAACTATTGGGAAGCTGGCACAACTCTCAAATTTCTTTGGATATCCTATCATTTATTTCGGCACATTTTGACATTATGGATGTACGAGTGTGGTAAACATTTGTTTAATTTGATGACTAAACGTTACTTGGGCATTCAAATACATCTCCTTTGTTCAGCATGCTCCTCGGAGCCATACCAAGACAGACCATTGTGTTGCACTGGCTTACACATAAAGCAGCCTTGTATACGTGTTATTCATAAATGGAGTCCGTCAAATAATAAAAAGCTTAGGCAAAGAGTAAAAAGAAAGCTTAATAATCACTTTATGGTGTACAAAAAAGTTTACTTAAGGCTCCCCAGAAGGTTTTCGTAAAGACTTAAAACACCACTGAGCAAGGATGCGTTGTTTCTTTAGCTTCTGTGTAGTACTTGATCATTTGATACATTCCTGCTTCTTTTACAAGTCGTTAGTCTATCAGTGTTCATCCATCTTCTTCAAGAAAGTAGGCACAGCTCTTGACATAAAGCACCATTGACCGCTCTGACATGAGTCCGCTATTCACTTCTAGCTTTGTTGTGTTTGTGGTCCTTTTGGTATCCTCCATTTGTCCAACTGCCCTTTTCTGTGGCAGGGAAAGCTTCTCATTGTTTCACAGAGTGCTAACACACTTGCTTTGATGTCACATTACACAAATGTACATTGTTTCTTTGTTCTCATGGAGTGTTCTTTTGAGTCAATCTTCACACACGAGAACAAATACGGGAACACAGTCAATAAAGCACCATACATAGTAGGTTCAGGAATGTAACAAACCATGTACATCCATGTCCCAGATGGAAGTTTCTGTAGCTTATTTTCACCTCACATCTGCGGGAGGGGAAGCAGAAAATAAAAAACATAATTAGGCTTAAGTGAAAAAATATATACTTTAAAGGACAAACTGCACTAAGTTCGAAAAAGAGGATTTAAAAAGCCATCACAATCTGTCTAAGAGTAGATAATTGATCATTTGAAAAATCAGATCAGGTGCTACACCCAATACATATTCTTCTTAAAACATGGTTTAAAGCCCCTCTATGCATGTGATCAGTTTCTAACTTGCCTTATCAAGAGATATACTTAGTTTGCTATGTCCATCTAAAATTCACACAATAAACAAGTCTTTATTGCCTACTTTTATGGTATGAAGGACCTTTTTACAACAAGGCACTAGTATAATACAGATTGAGAAATAATTTTAGAGTTTGCTGCAGAAAAACCAGAGACACAACCAAATAGATGTCAGTCTTTGAAAACTGGAAAGGGTCTGGCAAAATCATGTAAAATTAAGTTATACTGATGGATCTCAAATTACAAATAAACTCCATGGTGCTTATGGACATATGTGTCTTTCAAAATGCCAGAATAACACCTAAATGCCCAGATTTGTCTTAACTACAGATACTAGGACACTGACCTCTATTGGCTGCAATGAAGAGTTTTCGCTGAGTAATAGACATTTTGTGATTTGATGCAAACTCTATAATGCATACAATAAGCACATCATTAACTTGATGCCAGTGGATCCTTAAAGCTGTGTTTTTTATGCCATAAGACAGCCGAAATTAAAAACACAGAACATCCAACGACCGATGTTATTTAAGGTATATTCTAGCACCAGGTCTTAAGATGGTGAATTTGTTCAAAAATAAAAGTTATAAGTTGTGATCCTTATAACCTTTACCTGCAGTATACACCTATTAAAAGGGTGGTTTTATGTAGTCCACATTACCGTAATTGGCATAGGACATTTTCTGTTATAGAAAAATATGTGGCAGGTGGCAACTTCCTAAAGCCTATTCCGTGGGCCATGCATAATGTATTAATGTACTATACGTACCGCACACTCTCAGCTTGCTCTCTGAAACACAAATCATTTTCAACTATCAAATGCGCTCATGCATTATTAGGTGATGCTTTGACCTCAGGAATCAATGGTGAAGACACAAAAGCAAAAGGGATGACATTTTAGATCACATAAGCTTAAGCAGAGGCACCTTAAAAAGGGCAAAGAGGGGAAAAAAAGCCCAAGAATGCAAAGTTTTTTTGGGTAATGTGTAGCTCAAAGGAAAATACCAGCAGGAAGAATTATCAAAGCCAATCATAGCTAATCTCTTTGCAGCCTTAAGGTAGCAAGTGTCAAGATTCGAAAAAGTGATTGTGTCAGTGTGATAAAGTATTTGATTACGTTGTCATTGCTTGTGGTATTATTTTGTAGCAACTTTTTAGGTCCTACCTGATTACCAAATACTTCCAGAAGTTTTAAGTTGGTTTTAACTTTTTTCGCTTCCGTTTTTTACCTGTTTCCCTAGGCTTTCCTGTTAACATAAGGGCAGGGCTGGTAAAGAGCCCTACGGAAATGCACGTGGATGAATATTGACACAACAAATACCTGAGCTGGCTGTCCCTAAAAGAATACCGATACCCCTTTAATTTCACAATTTCTTTAAGAATATGAACTTCAAAATGTTTCTTGCACATTTAGTACCAACAACCTCCCAACATTTTAAATGGAACTAGTTACCACAAGGAAATATTGCAGTGATTCATTAATATAGCACAGGCTTACTTTAGGCAAAAAAAATGTAATGTGATTTATATGCATACAGCCAGCTCATCAATAAAAGTACCAAAACATGCACTCGAATGAAAGGTAATTTCAATCCATGAGATCTAAGATACGCTACATGCCAAGATGCTGTTTTTTCCTTAAGTTAGTGCATAGTCACAATTGTTTATTGCAAAAATGGTGCATACCATACAGAACTAATGTACATAATAAACAAGCACAGTCGCCTTTAACTATTTTGCATATACCACTATAGTGACACTTCTATTCTCCATTTGTACCTGCTGCTAAATTCAAATTGAGCGCAAAATATTGCACTATTGCAAGAAAAAAGTTACAAGTTCATAAATAAAATCTAAAGTGAAATATTAAATAATTACCTGTTTCTTCTTCCCGATAATCTGAATTAGAACTTGATGCTGTACAGATGCATTCCAAATGTTCTTCTAACCGGACAAGGACTTCTTTTAATTTGGGTTTTTTCCTTATGTACTCTACTTTTGCCACCTGTTTAAGACAAAGGTTGATTTGTTAAACAAATATAGCGTACAAATAAAGTACTCATAAAGGTATTATAAACAACATAATAAAAAATTGTTAAACACGATATATGCTCATCTGTCCAGTTAAACAAAAAAGTAACTGGCGCTTATTTGCCATGTTATTAAATTAACAAACTCAAGTCCTCTGTTGCTAGCTAAAGCATCAAAGTACGTTAAAATGCTTGAGGCAAGTTGGTGGGTATCAATCAGCTTCCAACTAAACTATATTTACATATAATCAATCACACTTGCAAATTGCAGTAAAAACGCCCATGACTTCAGAACAAAGGCGGAGATATAAATATTAATAAAACTATTAATTCCTATTATGGAACTTCATTAAAACCAATACATTCACCACCATGGATTTTACCGCCAGGGTGCTTAACAAATAATATGTATCAAAGGTTAAAATTAAAACTCCCACCGTGAACCACAAAAACAGTACCACTAAGAAACGAAAGGACACAAAGACAAGTACAAGTGAAAGTACAGAGGCAATTGGCAGGCTATTTCCTATGATTATATGTGACTTCATATGTAGATATAAATAGTTTTGTAAAGGAGGAATACAAACAATACAATGTCTCAGCTAAACAAAGACATTGAAGATACTGGGCTACCTCAGCCACAAAACACACTATTTGATGAAAATGATCACCCGGTGGAAGATATTACCCTGGGTATAAAAGAAATGCTTAGTTTAAACTTTAAGCACATCATTATTGATTTTTTTTTTTTTTAAATACAGCTTGGTTTTATTTGCGACCCCCATAGCTCATGGAGAGGGACATATACTATCAAGATATGCACCACTGTTAAAACGTCGCTATATCCTACTCTGGATTTGACAGTTCTGTACTATGACTCAAATCACTAAATAAAAAAAATGAATTGCAGTGACCGCATCAAATAAATAACATTAGCATAATCAGATGGCAAAACAAAAAATCCGAGTTCAATGTCCAAATGTTAGAAAAAAATGAGGCTGCAAGAAGTAAGCCGAGAGGATAGTACTAACTAAACTGTCCATACTTCAGCTTTCAGACTATTACACAACTTCAGCTCACTGCACAAATGGTAACTGGCGTTTTGTATTAAACGTCTGCAAAATACTTGAGCAATGTTGAAAAACATTCATGAAAATAATGTACCACTGTACTGAAAGTAAACAAAGTTATTTTACACGGTGTGTAGGCACAGATTTGTTACGTCATATGGTATTCTGTTGCACTGTAATAATGTAGGGTGCCCTACCCCTGACAAGGCACTGAATCGCTTTACAGCAAGCAGCATGGTACTCCAGAACCTAAGATCAGAAACTAATCAATTGGTTTTGGTGACTGGGATTAGTCTTGTACTCATAAGGAATTAATTCCATGCATTTAGTCCATTTTCTTTATGAGCTTAAGCAAATGGTTTACCTATTGACTTCTTCACTCAAGATCCTGTTCGAGCACACAACACCTTTTTAGTTGTCAAGTGTCTTCCTTTAATAAAAATTGTTTTTTCAAATGGAATGAAGGCATAACGTATCCATACTACATTTAATGCCATAGGATGGTTGAATTACTACTGAATTAATTTTTTCAAGTGTTTAGTATCTTACAGAAACTGTTAGCACAGGGAACTATTGTTGCGGGTTCAATAGATCATCAAGGATTCCTGGCTGGGTAGCAGGGCACATGCTGTTTTGGAAGGCACATCATTTTTAATGCACCAAGAACAGAAGAGGGATTTAACAGATCTTTCATTATAGGATCATCCATACTTAAGAATCTAGAACAGATCGGTCTTAAACAGTGTTTTAAATGTTGTGTAATGTTTGTCTTTCTGATACTTTCTGGCTCACAGTGTGACAATTTTAAAGACTCTTACATGAACGAAAGAAAATTTACAATAGAGCCACATAGAAAGTGTTTACTCCTTGACCTGAGATATATAGCTTGCACATATAGTTTCTGAGGTAAAAGTGAGCATTAACAAAGAGTTATGAACAAGTGAAGTATCAAGAATGTCATTCTCGGTCTGTCACTGGAAACCAAGCATAACCTTTTAAGTACCAGTGAAATAGTTTCACATGCGGTAGTACTGTCATGTCTGCAAACGTTTTGCAACTGCTTTAGGAGGTGGAAAATGTTTGACCCATCAAAGTAAAGTGCATTACAGGTCATTGCTAGCACCAAATTTAGCTCTAGCTATTATTGCCTGTTAGTTTTCTAAGAAAAATTGACAAAAATAGCACAGCAGCTTAATACAATTACTTGTAAAGCTAATCTGTTCCTTCATGGAAAGGCTGTGGAGACATTGGGTATTTGAACTGGTGGGTATTTCAACTGGATATCTACTAATTATGCAGAATAGGTACAAAGGAGAATTTAAGACTGAAGTAGTCACACGTTATTCAGTTAAATCCAAACTTTTACCTGAGAATAAAGCCTTAAAAATAATTCTGATAACTTTCAAAAGATCTAGCTAATTTAAAAAGTTTGTAATATAATCATCATAAGTGTGACCATTTATGCCCATCAATTAAAAACATTCATGCAGGGGCACAATATATATGCCAAATAGCACTGGTTACAAACCGGATGTCACATGTCACTAGTGAGGAAGAAAATTCTGTTCCATCCTAAATGACCTGTTGAACACCTACTTTATTAAAAAAGGCCTTGACCATTCTTCAGTTGGCTCAGGCCGCCTCCATCAGTATATTCAACACAATAACGCGAGGTAAAGACTGGCAAGGCCTAAAAAAGATATCATAATCCTGCATATTAATAACAGTAACAAAGGCTCACAGGAATGGATGTTGTGTTGGCAGGGCTAAATTGTATCTATCATCTTGCTGTGAGCAGCATATCTTCCATTGATTGACAAGCTAAAAATATACACAAGAACCTCATTTTCAGGATAACCTCACACAGAAGCACACATTTCAATTTAGCCTAAGATGCAGACTGGTATAATACATGCAATGCTGCCACATCCTCTTGCTGGAATTATAAAGATGAAGGGTGTGGGCAGGGAGTAGAATTCCAGTGGTGTCTTAAATAAGAAAACATTTTGTTCTGTTTGAAAAAACAGAAGCCTGAGGATGACGGATATACTGAAGGTCAAGGCCACCAGGCATCTCCTCCCATGACTTGATAAAAAGTAATGAGAATAAGAAAGTGGCTTAAAAATGAATCCCTCTAAATATGGTGTTAAAGCACCTCACAAAACTTCTTCATCAACTACAGTGAGGAAGAAAAACATAACAAATCTTTGCGGCAAAGACTTATTTCTCTAGATCTCAGATTCCAAAAAACATTTGTCACTGCCTAATAGTCTACAAATTATTCGCCTTCCTTCAATATTACTGATCAGGATTCACAGTTATAGGAATAGCACCTATTTTCTTTTATCTGGATAAAAAACAAAACATAAAATTAAATTTCCCCTCACAAGACTCTCCCACAACCATTAGCCTTTCTAACTCAATAGAGCATCTTCATTAAATTGACATGTTTTAATAACAAATGACAGGACAAGTTAATCCATACCATGACTAACTCAAAACCAGCTTATTACTTATTGGATCCTATCCCAGCCATACTTGTAGAAGCCATACGACACCACCTTTTCACCTAACGGACAAACACTGGCAAAGTTTTGTTAACTCCCTCTAGACTGGACATGAGAAACACACAACTGCTAAAAGCCTGCCCATAGGTAAATAAAATTTGCCCAGTTTCAGGAATCCTTCACCTATCACAGTTCCTTGCATGGTCACATAACTTAAACCTTCTGGGTGACATACAATAGGGTTTCAGAATTCTGTACTGAAACTGCTACACTACCAGTAGCAGTCAGTTCCTTATGAGTGCCAAACTCTGGTGACTCCTGGCTTATCTTTGTGGATTCGTAGGTGGCCTTTGACAAGTTCAATCACCAAGTCTTACTGGCAACGCCGAAGGAATGCATTTGAAGAGGAGGTACTGTTCTTAACTGTTTCTGCTTCTAAAGAGTTGTTCCCAGGAGATAAAAAATGGAAATGTACTCTTTGACATAGTGCCACAAATGCAAGGTGTTCCTTTAAGGCTCATTCACGTCCTCTCTTTGCTTCAATCTTTCCCTTGAAACTCTTGGGGACAGCATTCTGGCACAACATACCGCTATTGTACATAATTGTGCTTGAAGTCTCCTCTCCTGATGACATCACACAGCTACCCCTCCCTGACCTAAGGTAAAATTAATTCTTGGATGACTCAGGATCTTATAAACAGCATTCCTGTCTGTATGGCCCACCTCTTACACCCGCAGGTGAATTGACATGTCCTAACATGGCAAGTCTCCTGACTCTCTTGCAGTGCACAACTGACATTATTGATTCTGCTAAATTTTCAACTTGATAATTAACCTCCACATATACAGAAATTACATGGCCAAAAATGTTCAGTCCCAACGACGGCTATGATGGACTGTTAAAATCTTACATCTTAGAACAAGATCTCATATCAATCGTGCAGTCCTCTGCACCCACAAGGTTACCGCCCCCCCAAAAAACTACTTACTAGGATTTATAAAGTGCATTTGGTCGTCTTAAGACCCATCTTCGTGATGTGGCTCAGCTAGTATCTGGGGGTGAATGCATTGCCCAAATCACCAGAGTTCTCACAACGCTTCAATGGTTAGCAATTGACAAAAGGTGAATGTAGCAAATAGCCTGCTTGGTGCATTTAGTACTACATCTTGGAGCAGAAACTGAAAATCTCATGATGGGGAGGGGCTTGCTCCCTTACAAAATCTTATGACTCATTTTAGGATCGCTAGAGTGTAAGAAATGACACAGCACAGGCATTCTCAGGAGGAGTCCCAAAAACTCCCTCTTGCCTGAAATGACAGATTTTGTTGGTGCAATGACAGAAACAATTACAACTTGTAGAACATGAATGAAATCTGATATCTGAATAGACCTTTTAGCATCCAACAGCATGGGAACTGTCTTGGTGTTAATAAGTGAGGTACTATAAATGAGATAGTGGCAGCATAGACTAGGAGATTCAGAGTGTGTTTTTGGATTATAAGGAAGTTTACCATGCTTAAAACATCATTCAACGTCATGATCATTTAGAGACTGAAAATTATAATATGGAGACTGTCCGCTAACAGACCTATCCACAAAAGGTATGTAGTACTTGAGCTAAATGTGTCAACTCAGGTGGGAATGACTTCTGTGAAATGGTTTAGAAATCTTTAAGTAAAATTCACAATTACCAAGTGCTCCACACAGTGGAAAAAAATATTGCCCTAAGTTGTATTTACCTTTATAAAGAAGGAATGGCAGGGTTAGTCTAACATTTAATGGTGGGTCTACAAAGTCAATGAGAATTCCAACACTTTATAGTTTGACCAATTCGCTGTTGGAAACAGTGAAACTGTGATACCTTTGGAAAATGAAATCCAGCATTGGCCCTTGGATATATAGGTTTAGGAACAAATATAAAAATGTCAATTTATATAGTTATTTACTCTACAAGTGAATAATTCTTAGTAAGAGCCAAACATTTGTAGGACTGTCAAAAGTTTAGGACAAAAATCCAATTTAAAATAGAGAATTTACTCAATTTGTATGTGCCATTTGACCTAGCTAAAAATGGATGAATGAAGGCCCCACAAATATCTGAATTTGAGGATATTCTCTAAATGAACAGGAAGAGACACATGGCAAACCTGCCTCTAATACTAGACTTGTTGACATAGAAATGCCACAAAGATGACTAAATTTCCACATAACCAAAAGTTATTCAAAGGGAAAAAATTGCACCATTTCAAGGTCTGTGAATCATGAATTGGATTTTACACTTGTAAAAGACATTTATGTATACCCAAACAGAGGCTGGAAATGTAAAACCTCCTGGAGGATTTAGAACATAGACGATTGAGTACAAGGTCAAGAATAATTCTATTATATTTCTCAGTTAGCCACGTTTTAGTTCGGAGGCATAAAATGTAGTTTTCATCTATTAAAAGATTAGGTATATTTCGCCCAATACTGCGATTGGAGTTTAAATATGGGACTGCTTACATTTTAGTGGCCTAAGAGGAGTATCAACATATTCATATTCAACTTATTAACAGTATATTGAAGTAAACAGACAACAGTAGTAGATAATGCATGGTTCACAATTTGCAAGTCTGGATTACTGTTTCATTGGAATACACTGGACCGCCAAATTCAAAACCTTGCGTGCACATGAAACAAAAATTCCAAATCCCAAATCCTAATTTAAAGAACTCTAAATTCCACTTAAGACTAGAGGGAAAAAAGGAGGCAAAATTTTCTGCAGCCATGTAGGAGTGGAAACATGGAGTTCCCAGCGAAGGGGCAGACCGTGGCCCTTGGGAAGGGGATGGAATCCCAGATATGCAACATTGTGGGAATTGAGCACTATTAGCAATTCTTTTCCACCCTCTTGGCACATGTACATTTACTCCAAAAACAGTTTACAGTTAAACTGTATGCAAAGTTTTCCCTCGCAATTCTTATATTTCCAGATGGAAAAAAAAAATCTAGTTAAATGAGCAAAGGCACATTTCTAGCCCCCTTTCTCATCCCAATTGTCTGCCAGTGGACAATTCCCAGGAGAAAGTGTAGGATAGTAGGACTATGCACCAAAACAAATGATTTGTTTAGAGCTCCAAGCACACTCATGGAGATTTTTGTGAACCTAACAAATTGGATATCTGTACATTTTGTAGAAGGAAGCCTATGATGTGTAGAGTTCCAACAGCTTCCTGATTATAAATCGACCAGGCCAATGGTTTCCAGGAAGACGAGGCCAGAATGTGTTTAAAGTACAGTGGTAGAATAATAATACCACGGTTCACATATGGAAGATAAAACCTCCTGATTAAACATTAATTCAACAAAAACCAAGGCCCACCAATTGGTATCTTTAAAGCAGCTAGAATGTCCATAAAATAACTCCAGAGAAATTTTCAGCAATAAATAGGAGTGGGTTAAGCCAGGGAAACGAATCCCACAAAACATTTAGATGTCCATCCTTCAGAAACGAAGAGATCCATCTCAGTAAAAACTCAATCATTGATATGATTACACATTTTGCCATTCATAGAGCATTGTTACAGCATTCCCTGCTCATTAATCAACAGAATGGATTTCTGATTTTAAACAGTGAAATACTCGGGTATTTCTGGGAGTATTTTAATCAAAAGAGTTTGAAATTGTATAAGACACTCCCGTTCAATATGTCATAGCAAGTTAATGTGTCAGTCCATTACCATTGTAATGTGCAGTATAAGATCATTCACTTTAATAAATCTAGCAAAGCCTCCCATTCCGGACGCATTTAGTTTTATAGAAGAAAAGTTTGACACAAATGGACAACAAACAGACAACAGGAAAGAGAGTGGAATTTGAAGGGCCTCCCCTACTATTTCCAGAATTTATTAAAATACATGTAAAAATAAACAGAATCCGGAATTACAAATACAAACCAAACAATTTTAGGCTGACTTCAACTACAACGAAAACAATATACCAACTTAAAGTTTTGATGTGGAGGAATGGATGAGTCTCTTTCCACTGCAGAAATGGAACATTCAATTAGAACGGACAAATGATCCAACTTACACTTCTATGAGACTCTTGTGCGAAAAAGAAGAGAAAATATCATGGAACACCTAATCATGGATCTGGGAATAACAGAAGCCTCGGTTCAAAAATGTTTCTAGCCACAAACCAATGTGTCCTAGCCACATAATGTGTTATACTTTGCTAAAGCTTCCCTGCATGTAATCTCCCTTGGACCAGCATGAAGTCATTTGGCTTTGAAATTGGGAATTTAGAAGCAGAAGGAACCAACATATGAAAGTTGTTCTGAAGAAGAAAGGAAGATAACATTTACTTTTAAAATGGAAAGGGCAGACAGTATACCTCCAAATGTAGGAACCCCAGGATTAAAGTAATTTTAAAATGCATTCTTGATAGAATTCATTATGTTTTATAAAAATGTGAATTTGAGTGGCAAGGAAATGTAACGCTTTAAGAAATGGTGTCTCGTGTGATTTCATTTCTTTAAAATTAATATAGCAAATTCTGGCTTTTCAATAGTCTAAATTTACAAATTGTTGGTGAAATCAAATGTGCGTGAGTTAAAGCATGAAAGGTGGGCAGCAACTTGTGAAAGCATGAACATTTAAAATGAATTAAGAATGTAATCAATCCATCAAAAGAATAGGCTGTTTTATTCAAGTATACAATTAGTGACAAAAAGTCAAACCAAAGGGAAGATTGTCAGGATGATTGACAGATATGAAATAGAATCTGTAATCATTGTGTAAGGAAAGGTATGCAGGTTATGAAGTGTGATCAAAAGAAACTCCACGTTACTAATTTTAACAATAACACCTAATAATGGTGCGAATGCAAAAATAATCCCAAATTAATTACCTGTTGATAAATTTGGCTATTAGAAGTTGAACTCTTATTTCCAAATAGCGTGTTTCGAAGAAGAGACGGAGTATGTCAAAACGGGTTAGAAATCACTGTGCCCCTGATGTCTTTGAAAGGAATGACTTTCCTTGAAGTTTGTTAAATTATTTTAAATAGTGTGGGTCATTTGCTACTTTTGGCGAAGGATTAAGATGAAACGTATTTGCCATTTCAAGAATGAGGGGGCCCAATGACAGAGTAAAACACTTTTGAGAAATGTGTCAATGCACAGTATTACACAACGGAGATTGGGCATCCTAGGGTTCATAGCATACGATCTGTTCTAACCAGTACTACGTTTGTAAAAGAAATAGTGCAGGCCCAAAGTTTTGCTCACAAGTCCCTAGCTAGCCAGCTCTATCGAAGGTCGGGGTGCCGAATATCAAGACTGTGTATCCTTAATTCCACTTCTGGCCTCTTTAATCCATCACCAGTCCCTGCTTGTCTTTTTATTTCACTCTTGCAGGTTCTTTTTCAACCATGCTCTCTCCCGTTGTCACTGTTTTTCCATCGTTCTCTCCATCCTTCTTTCCACCATTTGTGTTTTTCACTCTCCTGCTCAGGATCAAAGTAGGTTAGAAAAAATGAAAACAAGTCGCAAAAAAATTGAATGCCAGTGGGCTCCACCTGTAACCACCAGCTCAAATTAGACACTCGCTAACATGTACATTACAGTAACCAAAGCGGGACCCAAGAAATGTTTTGGTATGTGGCAGACAAAACTAGCTTGATGCAGAGGGAAACAGCGTTTACAACGCTGTCATAACATCGCAGTGCTTTTACAACGCGGTTGTTACAACGACCACGTTGTTAGTACGCGATACCTTTACATCGCAAGTCATTAGAACGACTTGCTGTAGGGGGCGCGAAGGTATTGGATATGAAATCCAGCACCTTCCCTGTTGTTGCGCAAACTGGAGTAGGAATAGTAAATAATACTATTCCTAAGTCCAGCGTGCTCCCTACAGCAAGTCGTTCTAATGACTTGCGATGTAAAGGTATCGCGTACTAACAACGCGGTCGTTGTACCGACCGAGTTGTAAAAGCACGCGATGTAATAGCATGCGTTATAACATGCTATATTTGATGCAGAAAACCTTGGGGACAGTGCACTATAGTTTAGTAACCGGTCACGAAAAGCCTTTTTACAATCTACACCATGCTGTTGCAATGGGATCTGTTCTTTTACGCTTACAGTGATCTGCACTGAGTGTCTCATGTTCTCATGGTCAGATAGCACTGGGTAATATTACACATTTATTTAAATTTTATATTACACCAAAATGCCGCCATTAGGCACTGTGGAAGGTAAATGCAAGGGAGAAAAGTTGAGGACGACATAGGTATTTAACGTACTAGACAGCGTGTAGATTAGAGATGGCAGAAATTCAAACAACCATGCCGATATTCTCTGTAGAAAGTAGTTAGCAGTGAGGGTGCAGGAGTTGCTTCTTGTCACGTGTTGTGTCCATCCATCTGGTGGTCATCGTTGGGGGTTTTTATCTTCATCAGAACCTTAAAGAAACAGTTCTGTTTTCAGAGGACCAAACAATTTGGTGTGGCGTCACAATGTATTGGAAGTGTACCAAAGTGAGGTTGTACACTCACAGGGATCTATGCCAATTCTTAATTCTTTTGAAATTTAGTAGGCCGATTGTTAGATCCACAGTCGTTAAGAGGGTCCTGTTGGGAACTTGGTGCACGCCCATTTCTGCATGATTTCAAAGTACTGGCTCCACAACAATTTTCACATTGTTGACATATGTTGAGTAATGTTAGATGGCTCTTGTATAGCACAATATCTACTACTACATAGCTTCTTGGCACAGAAAATGGTTCTTAGACCAATAACTGCACAATTGTTTACTTTGTACTGCTGTGAAACAGAGCAATTCATTTTATATTAGGACATTCATGTTCCTATGGCTTAAAGAATATTCATTTGTTTCATTCCACTATTACAAGTTTCCCTGAAATCTACACCGGCTTATGTTTCAGATTTCCAAGAAATTTAACTAGGCTGTACAATGCTTCTGGTTCAATCATCTAGGCCCTTTATCAAGAAGGAGGTCTAAATGAGCTCCCCTAATGTGCCCTTTGTGAGGTAAAGTAAAGGGTTACTAAACCTGTGCTTAATTAGAGCCGGTAGGGTCCACCAGTCATCATGTTATGGGACCTGCACTTGTTTTAGCTCCTCAGATATTGATTGAAAGCCAGAACACACAAAAGGGAAAGAAGGAGGAAGAGAAAGTTGGGAAAACTGGCACAAAGGGAGAAAGCAGGGACTAGCAAGAGTGAGATAAAGAGGCACCACTGTCTGGTAGTAGATTAAAGAGGCCTGAGGTGAATTTAAGAATATGAAGACTAGGTATCTGGCATGCTGATTTTTAATAGCACCCTGGAGCAGAGCTCTGGGCACAGGTACTCATTTTACGAATAAAGCACTGGGTTACACAGACTACATTGCCATCTACAGATGCAAATATGAGGTGCATTTGTAAAGACTGACAGCACATCTGAAGCTTTCGGTCACTGTCTGATCATAAGCACCTTGTACCCCAATCTCTAAAGAGGGCTCTGTTAGTCGCTACAAGAATTGAAACAATCTATTGTATTGTATTTTAATGGTTGGGAAGGCTCCTGTGGAGAAATACAGGGTGGTGATTTGTACTACCACTCTGGGGCCGATTACGATGTTGTTCGGAAACTGTTCCGAACGAATCGGTCTCGGAATAGTTTCCGAACTAATCAGGTTCTGCGAGTCCGGACGACAGATTATGATGCTTCCCAACATCGTTCGGTCGGACTCGCATTGACTTCAAAGGCTTCCGAATCTGATTCTGAGACACCGAATCACACTTGGAGCCTTTCCTAACAACATCGTAATCGGCCCCTCTGTGTTTTCATTTTGCACTTTCCTGTAAATGCTCTAACTTCACTAGTTTTGTGGCACCATTAGAAAGCACATTTCTTTTGCTGAGCAGGCATAAACAACTGGTCTGTGCTGCTATCACCAAAGATGAGTATGCACCAGCATAAACCAACGTTGTCTTCCACATCAGTGATCCAATCCCAGATGCATTATTTACAGCGATTTCCCATGCCTTCAATAGCTAGTTCACACGGGTCTTCTTATAAATTTTTCTGTATTGCCACGGACTTTAACTGGCCTACCAGATGTATGACTCAATATCACCACTTGCACTCCACTGTCCTCAGCTATTTCAATAACACTTGCTTTAGAAAAGTTAGCTCAATTGCCAGAGAAACCTGCTCCGAGGGTGGATTAGCTGAGTTCTGCTAAGACATCAGTTTGTTGTATGCAATAAAACTGTGTCATAAATGCACCATCGGTTTTCCCAAATTTTAGTTAAAAAAAATTAAGTTTATTTTTCTTCATTATGAGACCTTTTTTATTCCATCCATGGTTATGCTCTCATCGATAAAAAAAGGTTTTTGCTTTTTAAGCTACCTGTAGAGACCTATGAACAGATAAACCAACTGGAACTCAAGAATATAAGTCAAGGGCTCTGGCCACACTGCGAAACACTATGATTGATGATTTTTCGGGTTGTTACACAAGTAATGATCCAATGATTTTATAAAGTTTTTAAGGATTCTTATTGATTTCATTGTTTTAATGCTTTTATGTGAACTGTATCCACGTTTGTACGTTTATGGCAGTATCTGCCAAATAAGATTATGATGATTATTATAAACCAACAGAGAAGAGAGTACACAGAGGTCTTAGCCAGACTGGGCTTATACGATAACAAAAGGCAAATACTACAAAATTACAGACACAGATGTTAATCCTTAATTATTTACCAGAATGTTTCAAACTAATAGAAATATAAATAAACTTATTTTTACAAGCAGGGTGCATTATTCAACAGGAAGTTTGTTAGCATGATGAGCTCGAGAAATCAGATTTCCAAGTTTAATCTCTTAATTGTCTTCCAATAGCCAGAAAATAGATTTTAGAACAACATTCATTACCTATAAAGCACGTTATTATAATTCTCTGTCATATGTGGCACAGGATATGAGAGTTCTAGGGAAAAAACGAATTCAAAGAACAAACAAATACTCATTTACAAATTACTAAATTAAAAAAAATCAAAAAAGTCAACCAATCCCATTTAGGGGCTGCATTAAGGATTTGAAATGCTGCTCTCTCAGTACTCCAAACAACCCCTTCTTATGGTGCCTTCAAAAATGGGATGAAAGTTCTTACTAGATAGTACACTCAACAATAAGGAAAATACTCTCTCAACTTGAGCACAACCTTACCTACCCAAAAGACGAGATTTTGAGTTACCTGTATTGTAAAATAACACCACGAAAAACCTAAGATTCCAATTTTCTCCTTTGGCTGGTGATAAGTTGTCACTAAATTATTTTATTTGCTGTTCATTGACTTCTACTCTGCTTATAGTGTTTATATATTGACTCATTATGTACAAAGAAGGGAGGGGGTGGAGGACATAACAGATTAGACAGTGTCAAAGTATGCCCTCCCAAACATTTTTCCCACTAAGGTACCTAACCTGGCTATAAGGACCAAATTTCACAGAGGAGGTAACTCCCACTGCTTTGCTATAGTCTTATCTCCTGATTCTAATACGCGTTTTAAAATAATTCTGTCTTCTTCGATGTCAAGTGCTTTGTCGAAAATGATGTGGTCCGTGCTATTTAAAAGTTCAAAAATAAAAAATATTTAAAATAAAACGTTCTATTGCAAAATTCTCCCTAGTCCTACAATCCTTTCAGCGCCTTCAAGCCTTCGACTAAGCTAACAGTCCCCACATTCCAGGCTGTGCGTTCATGGTGTGAATAGTGCTATTAGTTAACTGTGTACCAACATGTACGTTTCTTTCCAGCTCTCCTATCAACTGTTGGTTTTGGGACAATATTGACCCACTCCTCAGCCGGGAAAGGCAGGTCAGTCAGATAGGAAGTAGGCTTGATAATTAAGGAAATATGCACTTGGCTGTTTAAAAATGTCACTCAGTTTAACTTCTAAATAGTTACTACAGTACAAAAAAGGTTGCTACAGACAAATGAATGAACGCAGAGGAGACCTAGATCTTTGTCACTGCCTCTTTTGTCAACATGGCATGGAGCCAGCTTTCATTTACTCTGCAAACGATCGTGCTAGTCAGACCCAGAAGCAAAAAATACACAAGGTAAAAGACCTCTTCCAAAGCACTTCCACAAAACATGGTGTGTGGCGGTAAGGCACGTAAAAGTATTTCCAAATCTTGCATTGGCCAGTCGCTCTTCAAAAGAAGGGGTTATTTAGAGTGTATTTCGTTGATCAGTCAACAAAGGGTGACAACAACGTTACTGTATTGCCCAATTAACGCACTGGGTTAACATAAGCCAAAATAGACTGAAAATAAACATTATCTATCATCTGTTCGCATACTGGACTTCAAAAATCCGTCGTTCGATAGAATTAAAGCCCCAAAGGCGCCCAGATAGAATCAAAGCCCCAAAGGCGCTAAGTGAGCAATTATTTGGCTAGCCAGCACTGGCTTCAGGCACTTGTAATATAATCACAGCACTCTCAGAACTAGCAGCTACAGTGTTTCTTTTGCGTCTGAATTACATAATGTGCTTACAAATAAGCCACAAACCAAGATAAACAAAGCACATTGGAAACAAAGAAGTGCAAGAAACACGTTCAGAATCATATGATTAGGTAAAAAAACAATAACATTAATAAAAAACTGATACAAAAAAGACAGGAAACAAGGTCCCCCCGTTGACCTCTTCAAACAGAGAATGACCACTTGATACTCTATGAAACACTTTCATATTTTATTCAGATTATAAAACAGAGCAATAAACATTTCGTTTTATTCTGCGTTTTGAAAAAGCACTCAAATGTCTAAACTGACTTCTGCTAAGCAGCATCTACGTCAAAACATGCTACACTAACCACAAGGCTTTGTAGAAAAAAAGTGGCATGTCACTTCAGTAAGTGCCGCACAACCAAGACCTTCTGATCCCGCCTGGCCAATCGCCTAGTAAACATAGGTGCAGATAAATAAAGGGGGTGAAAGGAGAACAGCTGTACTGGAACCAAGGCTTCGGAACTCACTGCCAACCGCTCGAATCACAGACACTGAACAGCATCGTGTTCAATAAGGAGCAGACTACTCGCTCTGCAGTCCAACATTACCTTCCATTAAGAAAAAGCAAATGCCTTCTTTTATGGTAGCCCCTCTTTCTGTTCTTCTCCTTGTTCTAATGCTGACCCCCCCCCCCAAAGACCTCCGACCACTATTTAGCATTCTGTGCACTCTGAAAGAACAGGATTTCAGCTTAATGCGTCTCGAGCAATAGAAGGCAGCAGAGGCGTTCAAGTTAGCCCCTCAGGGTACCCGAGACAAAAATCAATTCATTTGTTTAAGATTACATTCACAAAGCTATTTGCACACCTAAGGTCAAATTAGGGTCACGCATAACATCCACTTCCTGAAATTCAGTACCAGGAACGATGCATCTATATTTTTTGTGTGAACAAATGTGTTCCCACTGGTGGGTTTACTAGATTTTCTAAGTTAATTAGCAAAGGCCTGCAGAACCCACTACACTCACAAATTTGTGGGTAGTCCCCAAACTTTTGCAAGTAGCGTGGCACCCTGAAAACTGCCATGAATTTGCTTTTGGCAGACGTAGATGGCTTTTTAAGACAGGAATGGGAATAAACACTGTCAAAATTGACAAGGCTATAAGGGAAAACTTTTCTACATGTAGAAAGGTTTTTTCCCCATGGAGAATGTGACATTTTACAGGATAAATGCACTTTAGCATCATATGTGCACATGCAGAAATGTATATGTGCATGTGGAACTGTTTACACATGCGAGTACGTCTGAGACTTCTGCATGAATAATACTCCAAACCCGGACATAAGTCTACAGGAGTAAATTTTAGGTTTTTCCCTTCAGGTTCTCTAACTCACCTTCCTGGTCAAAAGCGCAAGTAGCAGCAGTGATTACAGCAGCATTGACCTTTCTTATGCCACTTCTTGGGGCAAAGAGGGCTTTTCTGTCATGAAAGTCATTCCCAAAAATCTGTGCAGCCAAACATCAGATACGTGCAAACAATGTTGATGCTGTGTTACATATTATGCTGCTAACAAAATACTTCAATTTGATGAGTGAAAAGCATGAAGACAAATTTACACGGAAAGAACTCGTTTAAGAGGGAAGATTTTATGTTGGGTGATTGTTCAGATATAGAGTAAGTTCGTCAACTTTTAATAAAGTATTATTTACAACAGCTGTAACCGGATCCTAAAAATGAAGGTAAGCCAGACGTATGTATACCAATGGGGTGATTATAGAGAAAAATATATCATGGTTCCTAACAGCAGAAGTTCTCAGAAGTAAACCTATTCTGACCATCTGGAACAAGTGAAGCGCGGCAAAGGGATACCATTAACTATATTCTAAATGGAAGGTGAGGCATACTAGTTGAGAACGTCTGCTCATTCCCTCAGTGCATTAAAGATCATCTTTGATCATGGGGGATGACTTAATAACTCAAGAATAATACTTAGCGCAAATAAAAGTCTTCAGAGAACACAGGCAAAAAAGTGACCTGCATAAGGAATGTGGCATGCTGAAGGTACGGTGAGGTCTTGTGTAGCCTCTCGCACTGTAACCAGTGACGTGAACACCTGAAGTCCACTCTACTGATCCTGCTCCTTCCCCATTCCTGGAAAGGCGGTGCTTCTTTGTATCACTCACTGAAAACAACTAGAAGCTTTGCAATGATAGTCGGGGCTAAATACTGCAAAACATGGCGGGACTGCCAGGTGCTATAGACTATTGTAACGCCCTGCAACTAGGAGCTCCGAACTTCCTAATCAAGAGATTACAGAGAGTACAAACGGTGGCAGCCAAGCTGGCCCTAAATAGACCACGCAGGTCATCTGCATCTCAATCCCTGAAGGAACTTCATTGGCTCCCTTTGGTGCCGAGAATAAGATTTAAATCGCTCTGTATTGTATTTAAGGCACTTCACAGCCTCGGGCCAGCGCCCTTACAATAGGTTTAACTGGCATGCCCCCAAAAGATATGTACGCTCCTCATCAGCTAATCTAGCAAGCAGGCCCAGTTTTAACTAAACCATATTTGGAGGAAGAGCAATCATGACCGAGGCAGCTCGGCTATGGAACGAACTTCCACTAACCCGGAGACAGGCAGGGGAATTATCACACTTCAGGAAGAGACTTAAAACATGGCTTTTCCCAAAAGAGTAGAACTCGCCTAAAAACACTTTACTGACCATGTTGCTGAAAATCACTAACACAATGTTCCTTCCAGGACTATGTGCCCGTAGTTGCGTAATACAGCGCCAGGATACCCGTGGGGTGACAGTGCGCTTTATAAATGACCCAAATAAATAAATATAATGTTTGTCCTAGTAAACCTAGAGCTTGGGGGTCAGCGTCTGCTGCTCTGGCTGGAAACAAATCAAGTTCACACGTCTTTGCATTTTTTTAGGCAAAGGAGAAAAATTAAAGAAAAAAGGCACTGAGGCTGCTTTTCTTCTTTAAAAGAGCTAAAGTTTCAACCAGAGCAGAAAGAAAAGTAGGTGTCAATCATCCCTGTGCTTGGTTTTGTATCAGGTTCTAGAACAGAATATATATATATATATATATATATATATATATATATATATATATATATAGAGAGAGAGAGAGAGAGAGAGAGAGAGAGAGAGAGAGAGAGAGAGAGAGAGAGAGAGAGAGAAAGAGAGAGAGAGAGAGATTTGCTTTTCACCACATCTCAAGTCTAGGGGGGGGAGGGGCGTGGAGGATCGATTCTAAGTTAATGGGCATGGCACAATCAATCTAGAGATATGTCACGTCAGTTGGTAACATCTGTCTGTGAACGCATGTAGAACATGATATTTGCACATTTTCGTTGCCATCAATATAAACCACCTCACTTTTTCAGTTCACTTTTCAACTTAAGAAAAAGTCTACATGAACGAACACTGAATACATATGCACCACCCACGTCTATCTGGGGGATGAAGGGAGAACAGTGGAGAGGAGGTTTCTTAATGAGAAATATGAATTCCAACTGAAGGCATCCTTGCACAATTACACTCCGAATGACCGGATGACACTTGCTTTCACGCTGATTAGATTTGGAGCGTTGCTTTAGTCGATAAGGCTTCAATGTATGTATCAACAACTGATCCAGATTTAGCACTCACAGAGACAGCCAGCAATAAAAGCGTGAAGGCTAGCAGCTCCAAACCCAGTAAATGAGCATGTGTTTTCATTAGAAAAATCCACTGATGAGATGTTTTAAAGCACAACTATGAAAACCTGGATCAAATAAGTGCATGCAATTCATAATTCACTATCATTGGAAAGCTGAACTCAATCTTTTCTAGCTCTGTATTTTGACGGATAAGAGCACGTAGGTTTTGGAAAAAAGAGTGATTTGACCAGGTTCACAAGATGAGGTCGAGTACCAGCTGGGAAAAGCAGACTAGAGTTCTGTTTCCAGAGTTGCCGACTTAGCCTTTTAGGCAATAACTCCCTCCTATTTTGTAAAAGAGTAAAGCCCAAATGGCAAAGCACTTGGATAGACCAGTCTCAGTGGGAATTGAGAACTTGCCAGAAACCATGATCTGTCCAATTGATACAGCTTGCCAGCGAGACTTACTGTGCATGGATATTTTGATCAAATGCAAATAGCAGTCTTTTAGGAAGAAATGTGACAGACTGCTGCGGCAGAATTTTCCTCAACACTTTCAGCATTATGGGGGTCACTTCTCAAGGATTACTGGCAGCCATGAATGTTGTCCGTGGGGCTTCTAATTCTTATTAAGACTAGTCCTGACGTTCTAAGTTGGCCGTTGCTTCTTGGGGCTCCCAAGGGTGCTCCTGTCTTTTCACCCTCCTGTGCCACCCTGGGTCTTTTAGGTGCCAGAATCACTGACAGCGGTAGATGGATAGCTGCCACATCGTGATGGATTTCCATCTCCAAACTGTATCAAAGATCTATGCAGTGCATTGCTCAGCCTGATAAGGAGACTGCGAATGAGCGCTGGGTGTCAAACAGTACCAGTGGTGGTCACACCATTATGGCCCACGTCCAAAGAGTTAACGTCTGTGGTAGCCACATTATCAGCTGTTTTGAATGACTCGAGAGGACAAACACAGTGGCATGAGGCCAATCACAGGAAGCAGGGACAGCAAACACTGTAGGGGTATTTGGGGAAGAAGCACTTGATGGAAAGATAAGTTAGGGAGTCATATTTGTTCCCAGGAGGTCGATTGGCCTCCACAGTATCTGGGCTGTGATATCGCCGACTGGTCATCAACCTACCAACCCAGAGCGAGCCCAAAGGAACATGTTTAAACTGGCATTTATTAGCCTTGCACTATAAAACCGTGGGGGCCTTGTAGATTTTCCCTGTGAGGGCCATACGGGGTGAAAAGAAAAGCAGAGACGCATACCCTTTGAAGACTTTAAACATGGCAGCAAGGAGTAAAGTGAAGGTGTTTTTTTTTTTTCAATCAGCGTAGTTCTGAAACCATAATGGGAACAGCAGAGGCAGGGCTCTCCAAACGTGAATACAAGCTTTCAAATGGTGAACACCTACTGGTGGATTCTCTCTTCAATATGAAAACAGAAATAGGCACCAAGGAAACTGCAGTCAAGTGTGGAGAAAAATCAACACCTCACTGAGCAAGAGCTGAAGGTGGAGCAGAAAGCTGTGCAAGCAGAAGCCAAGATATGGACTAGGGAATCCATGTCCGCTGCTGCCGAGGTAAAATAAGTGTCTTCTTTTAGATTATGCTCAGCTGAGGCAATGTGAAGTAAGAATCAAAGACAGAGCTGGTGAAAATTATGTGGGCAGCAGTTAATATTAGAGTGTTAGAGGTTCCTAAGGGGACATCAACTGAAGCCCTCCACGACTAATGATGGCTGTTCTGCATGACCCGATTAGCACATTGGAGAGTAATGACACTGATGATCAGTTAAATATACAGGCTGCCAGCAAGGAATAAAAGGCGGTGTTTCTAAAGCCGGGTCAGTAATGGTGGTAGTGCAGTCCAAAGACTTGCGACCAGAGCCTACTTGATGCCATGCAGAAAAGTTTGTTAATGGTGGGATCAAATAAGACTGTTTCTAGAACAGAGTGCCAGCCCCCCCATCACGGGGACCTGTCTGTAATGTGAAAAGACGTTTCTGAAAGAAGGCTCACAGCCTAGAGGGCTAGGGCTATACCATACTTCCTAAAGTGAATGGGATGAGAATGAGATGTGTCTGCAACCGGACGCAGCCAGAACTTTTCTGAAGAGAATGCACTTGGTGCTGGTTGATTTGACTAAAGTAATTAAAATGATACATTTCAATAGGAGAGTTCCTGAGAGCTGGGGAGGAAGTTAGGTTAGGGGTTGAAGGATGGGTGGGTACGCTCTAGGAGGGAGATGGGGTTGAGTTTGTGAGGGCTGGCCTTTAGTATGCCGGTAGTTCTCTTAATGTTTCTCTTTGCTTTCCCCTTTGTCCCTCAGGAGTTAGGAGCTCATTTTTGTGCTTGGAGAGCTGTTTTTATACAATATTAGGTAGAGGTGATATGTGCTTGCTAATTGATCAATATTTTAAGGCACCTTGCAGTGGAGCTTGAGCGTTGCATTGTTTGTAAGTCTTTAAGAGGACACAAATAAAAATATTTCATTCTAAAAGTAATGGGCCGATCAATGCAATGTTCCACTTCACCTATTGTTCTGAGAACATTTGGGCCACCTGTGAATTACAAAAACGCCTAAGCAGTGATGTAATTGTGCCGCACAACAGAAAGAAAACAGCAACGGCATCTGTTTTATCCAGCATGGTATCCGACGAAAACAGTCACTCTGCTACAACAATCGCTCTAAACAACGTTCTTATGCAGTAGGTATGTGCAAGAAACAGTAAATTAAATAGCATGTAACTGAAGAATATAGTGCGACGAAAACACTGTTCTGCTCGCTAGACAGTAAAACCAAGATGAGGCTCATAGGACATTTGGTTTGTTGCTCTGTCCACTGCATGCTGCTTGAATTGAAATATGAATTAGGTTTAAACCCTACTGCGAATCAATGCTGCAGCAAAAACAGATGCATTCAAATCCTACGTTTTTTTTTTTTAAATAAGAGACATTGACACTTAATTTTAGACAAAGATGTTCATGTTCTATTAAAGTTTTGTGCAAGTTTACAAAAACATTTTATAGTAAGCTTGTGAGCCCTGCGATTCACCTTGGAAGCATCATGTAACTGTTAGAAAATTCAATCTTATGTGGTAGATCCTTTAAAACTTTAACAATCCTCAAGTGACTGCTGGAGATACTGGATTGTTTTCAAAAACATAGTAGTCTTAAATCAGAAATTAGATTTGTTTTCCTTTTACTTGGCTCACAGTGATCCAGGTTGAAAAGGCCACAATAGATCAGTCTTGTTTTCGCTACTTGTTACGAACACAAAATCATTCAATTCCAGAGTATCCTCTAAAATAAATCGAACAACAAAATTGCTCCTTTCATTGCAACCTTCAGCTCTCTAATTTCTTTAGATACACACGTTCTGTTTTCTAGAAGACGAATAGAAGCTCCAAGGGGTTCATTCCTTTGCAGCACCTGAGATTTTAAGAAGATGTCACTCTTTGTTAATTAGACACTCTCTACAAATTTATACAATCTAGAATTTGATAAAATTAAGAATCTCATTTTACTGAGTCCAATCTCTTAAGAGGGGCATTGGAGAAACTGATTTTATACGAGAAACTGATTTTAGGGGAGCTCCTCTAGTAGGAATGGCAAAAATTAAGCTGTTTGCCGATGATTTGATCCTATACTTGAATCCAGATAAGTCGAATATTCAGTTGGCTCTTGGAGAAATTCAGGCGTTTACAGAGCTGGGGGGCTACAAGGTCAATCAGTCCAAAACGGAGCTTCTCTTATTCAATGCATTGGGAACTGATCTCCCGGAAGGGATAACATTTCTGCCTTTAAAACCTATTAGATATCTGGGCCTTTACGTTACAGCTGACTTCTCTCAACTTTTTCATCTGAATTATGTTAAAACACTTAATAAAATAAAAAATCCTTTTAGAAAGATGGTCGCTTCTACCACTGACTATAATAGGCCGAGTCTCCTTAGTAAAGATGTCGATACTTCCCTTGCCGATATTTCTGTTTTTAAATCTTCGTTTAAAAATACCAATCTCATATTTTAATGAAGTAGATAAGGTGATGTGTGAGTTTGTATGGGCCAAAAAAAAACTCTGATTAAGTTATCCATTTTACAATTGGATATAGAGCAGGGGGGGCTTGCACTACCTCATTTAACTACCTACTATCAAGCTGCGCTACTTAGTTTAATAACTCAGCTAGCAGCCCCTTCCTCGAATTTCGATAATTTTTTATTTAGTCTCATGCTAACAGAAAGTGCAATTAAGCTACCAGCATTCCTACACACTTCAAAATTACCAAAAAAGACAAGATACAAGGTCGTGAACATATTTCTAAATCGTATGCAGTGGTTCAATAAAAGTTACAATGTTCCAACATGCCATGCATATTCCTCTCTTCAAGACTGTGAGCTATGGGGTCTTCAGCTCTCGCAAAAGTGGATGCAGTCATATAATATGCTAGGCTTTCGCAAGCTAGGTGGCTTTTACAACGGCATTAATTTGATAACGTGGGATGCTTTTGTAGCGCAATTTGAACTTCAGAGCCGCGGTCTCTGGTTAAGCTTCAGGCAGATTATATGCTCTCTCTCTCTCGATTAATTATAAAGGAATCAACGAGAGGGCAAGAACAATTTTAAAAGCAGCCTTTGAGTTGAATTTAACTGGTATTGGTAATTGGTACAGGCTATTGCGACAGGACAGAAATAAGAGTCTCGTCGAAACAATGCTCCCTAAAATTGCTCAGGGAACTAACTGTTGGTTTAATATCCAGGAATGGCAACGAGTCTGCGAGCTTGGCCATAGGGCTCTGAGGGCGGCCAATTTTAAAAGGATGTCTTTTCTTTAAAGATGGAGGGTCTACTACACTCCCCTCAGATTACATAAATGGTTTCCTTCAATCCCGAATGACTGTTTTAGATGCAATTTGCCGGGGGCAGGTGACTGGACACATTTTTTACATGTCCTAGATTACAACACTTCTGGGAAGAGGTGTTTAGGTTTATTAGTGATTGTATGTCAATAGCTATCCAACCATCTACACCGTTGGCCTTATTTGGCTTTTCTTATGCAGTCAGTCAGCTACCAAAACATAGGCAATGTTTTGTTTTCACGGTCATAGCGGTAGCCAGATCTTTAGTATTGCAAAATTGGAGATCACAGAAGGTGCCTACATTGGGTCAGTGGCTTCTTAAGTTGGACCGGGCCTATAAATTTGAAGAGGCCTATGCGAAAAGGATAGGGGCGCTTTGGAGATTTAGGCTGATTTGGGAGGGTTATGCTTTGGGTACCTACACGGCACCAGGAGGGACAATTGCTCTGAGGTGTACCACCCTTGATGAATGTTTGACTACAGGGGGTCGCCCTCTCCCCTCGTGCCATTTCTAGCAGTACGATAAGTGAAACTCGGTTCCTTTAAGGAGTGTGATTACGGAACCCACCTTTCCTACTAGTTACAGGTGGAGCAACCAGTCATACAAATTGTATTTCATAGGAAGGGATGTAGTATAGGGATCCAACAGTCCTGACGAAAGCCGGGAGAGAAACCATATCCGGCAGAAACATGTTGACTTTTAGGCAGAACGGAGGGGTGATGGGTGCTTAATTCACTCTCCTCACCACCATCCTTTGGTAGTCTTTACCTTTTAACCCTAACAAGGGCATCCGGGAATAAAATTATTATGTGATATCCCTTAGTTAGTTTTAATCTTCCTCTCTGCACTTATCCTTTTTTTGGATCCTTTTTCCTTTTCTATATGTTTGTACTGTCTTCCCCACCCTATTGTCCTGCCTCTAGCGTTGGTCTGCGCAGAGGCGTCGCAGCAGCCCTATGATGAAGCATGCCACAACTTGTTGTGGGTGAGGGCAGATTTTACAAAGAACTGTACTTTGCTACACTTTGTACTTCTTCTTAAAATTTCGCGATTTTCAAGTCCTTACTTCTTTTCGTGTTTAAGGTTTATCCAGAGGAGGTCGGAGTAAGGGCTTTTCCTCCTCCCCCTTCTTTCTGTGTTTATTAGGGTTATGCTTTGACCACCCGTGCAAACGATAATATGTAACTCAGGTGATGTTTTACATAATGTAAAGTTAGGGGGTTTTATTTTATAATCTGCATGTTTCTTAAATTGTTAAAATGAGGTTAGTTTGTAGTAAAAAGCGGAGGTGCTATTTAGGATGTTGGTTTTTATATCATGTAAGATAGAATATGAATTTGCGCTATTTATTGTTTATTTAAATATGAGATTGGATATTATGTAAGTTTGTCTTTTTCATCTACCTTGCTTATCATGTTTGCTATTCATGCTCAATAAAAAAAAATAAAAAAAAGAGAAACTGATTTTATACGTGTTTTGGCTATTGGCAAAGCTAATTATATGAAACCCGATGGTAGGTGAATATTATGGGACCTCCTTTTACGTGCTCCATAGAACATTTGCAGGATTCAACTAATAGCAAAAGCAGTATTGAGTCTTAACTATCAGCACAATAGCCCATTTGTTTCTAATTTTGGCTAAACCATTACAGGGGGATTATCTCCAAATATATCCCATTGTTAGCCCACACTCTAGCACGCTTAACTCACTGAAATGTGGGCCCTTTATTACCAATTACACAGAAGTGTCAAGGACCCAGGTGTACACAAAACAACAATGATGAGCTTTTTGAAAGACAGTCAGGCTGACTCCGACCCGACATGGAGTCAGCCGGTAAACAGTAATAGGAAGATTCTGTGGCTTGGAGAGATGGAGTCAAGCAAATAGACGAGTGGAAGATTTGATCTCAGGGAATGATTAGCAGCCAGGAGCCTTAGTCCTGGGGTCCCTGAACGTGCCAGTGTTCTTACTGAGAATGCCTAAATAAGTGGGTCTGGCCGAACACTTACTTTCTACTGCGAGCTAGGGTACTCATGATGGGTTTTGAGGACTTGTGCTGGGTTTTGTTCTGGCAAATCTATCTCCAATAACAGGAACTAACCATATTCCTAAGCTAAGGCATGGCACGGAGAGCGTGCTACACAATACACTGATGTACATTAGAACCTTTTACTACTTTAATGGGCACTACATGGTTTGGCGCTATACAGCTTTAGTTTATTTGGATGTTATTCTCCGGCTTTCGCCACAGGACCTTTACCATTCAGAATGGACTCAGACGGGATATTACTGACGTGAAAGCTTACATGGTTGTCACTGCCTCAACTAACTCAACCAACACCAGAACCAGAGTGTGTAGCGAGCACCTTTTCGGACTGGTAGTGGCGTGCTGAATATTGATATACATCTTGTATAACAAGTGCCACAACATGAAAGCACTCTGCTCAGACTTGAGAGCAGAGGCTTTATTCTTCTTTGAATCTTTGGATTACTACTATTGCACAGTCCAATCTATGCCAAACTAAACCTTTACTCCCTCCCACCCCACCAAACACCAGATTCAGAACTGCAGTCCATTTCTTCTCATGAGTAGGTAGACACAGTCAATTGAGTAAGAAGCAATCTGAGGAAAAGCAAGGGTGGTTAATCTCATTTGGCTCCATACAGAGACAAAGAACTGGAAATGTTCCACCTTTTGCTGTGGCCTAGGTCAGGTGAGAAAGTGCTGTTCATCTTTCTTGTCTGGAAATTTTGGGGGAAAATGGTTTCTTAAAATACACAAGAAAGAACGGAAATCTTTCAACAGTAATGTATTATGTAATCAACATTCCCAAAACGTATTCAGAAACAGTAAACAAAGTATTAGTTTAAAAAGCGAGAGGTTTTGGAAAGATCTGAAGTTGAGCTCCTCGTCTGTCACAACACCCACGATAGTTGCTCTTCTGCAGCATAAAATACAGGCATGGGACAATCAGAAAAACTACTGCACGGATGCACAGAATAAAAACAGTTGTGCTACAGGAAAAGCAGTGAGCCTTATGCTCCAGTGTGAAAATGCCCATCATAAATCGTGTGCCAGGAGAGCCAACAGTATATTATATGAAGTGCCCGGAGAATCAAGGCTCCTACAATCCCTTTCACAGGGGGCATCACACAGGAAATCGGGAAATAAAAGCAGACTTGCTGGCATTGTGCGGCAGTTGCTGCTGTCTTACTGTACTGTGATGCTAACATATCGTAGTGTTGTTCAAATATTCCAGGGTGCTGTTAATAAAATTTGGGAGGTGCTCAGCGTGCAGCTAGTAATGTCTGCACTCCTCAAGATGCCAGCACACGGTTATTACCGCTGGACATCCCTTAAAGTGGCATTATGTAGCTTTGAAGAACATATTCCCGATGGTCCAGCAGACCTGCTATTGCTCACTAAAACCTTACACAAAACTGAGGTAACGACCAGGGCTTGCCCTCAGTTCTAGGAGTTCAGAATGGTACTACGAAAGTAAAAGAGGGTCATTCTACAGGTTCAGTTGGGGAAGCTGAGCGAAATACGTCATGAGGGTTGAGGACGTTGTGAATGTACATGTTTTACTCACTTAACGTTCATGAGCAATATTGTAGCTGGAAAAAGGACAGACCGCACAAAGTGAAGCATTGCTGCCCTGCACTGATCTTTGACTTCGCATCCTCAGACAGCGTATTGGTAAGTGCAGCACTAGTCTGCAACCTAGCAATAACGAATATACATAGAAGGAAAATCATCTGTAGTGAGGCATTCCAGAAGCGATATTTTGATTAAAGAAAACTGCTTTGTGTAATAAAATAGGCATGACCATTCAATACGGATATTCTCGAGGGTGACTAGTGTGGCTGGTTTAAGTACTATGATTTCATCGACTCGCCAATTAAAAACGCTTTTCAATTTAATTCAAAAGAAGACTTTTACAGAATTGACATCACTAAGACCCAAACGACGCTTAACATTCCAAGCATCCTCCACATAGCTGCCAGTCCAGCAATTTCCTGTACCTTCTCAGTGACCCTCACTGCAGCATATGCTAGATAATGCCACACTGTGTGCGACATTCCGTTATAAATACAGATTTTGAGGCTCTATCCGCTGACATCAGACAAAACAATGACACTAGCAAAAGGGACTGCGCTGAGGAAAAAAGTGTAGGATGTGCATGTTGATTCTGTGTGTGATGCAAGGATCAGTGTGCAACCTCTATAAGTGGCCTGTTCTAGACATTCCTTACTGACCTTTTTCCCCTTACTTGACTTCAACAACTTCATGTTTTAAATGGAACTTAACGCAACAATCAAAAGTATCACAAGGTCTTCAAGTCTCACATTAACATGTAGAAAACACTAACTATTAATACCCAAGGGACTCTGCGTCCATATGGAAGATTGTGGTTATTAAATTGTGATTCACACTGCAACCACACATTGCCCATTAAGTAATACTACCAATACTTTCTGAACTAGCATAGAACACCAATGCCTCACTTTGGAGTTCTTTGTTGTTGGTCCGTTATTGATCACACCCAATAAAACATTGTGACCTGAGGAATCACTGTTAGTCAAAGGCAATTAACACTGCCACCTACGAGTTACCCTGGGTAAATGGGGCATAAGATGCATATTTTGGTGCTTACCGCCTGCACATCCACATGTCTCGAATATGAGGGCAGAAAGCACCGGAATGTAAATTTTAGCAGAAGAAAGGTCTGACTGATTGACTTCAAAACTCGACACATGTTCCATCAGGGGTTTGCACCTGGGTCTGAATTTAGCAAAGCACCCACATTCAAGGCTACTAGGTGATTCCTTATTATTTTTTTTATTTTTATCAACCTCAGATGGATCAGAAAACTGACTGGAACTGGTTGGATACAAACAAGCCTATGCTTTACAGTTTAGAAGATTCTGCAGTAGATGGATTATTCCACAGAGCTAGGTTACCGGGTTGTTTTTATTTTAACTTCTCTGCTGCCATCACATGAATAGACAGACCTTTACAGTGGTTATTGGCAACTGCTTAATAATTACAATACGAAACGAGAATGTCAAGCGCGGCTAATTATACGATAAATTGGGATTTGAATTCTAACCAGAAAAATATCGCATTGTTCCCTGGAAATAATCAGAAATTATTTTTGTCTCTTCAGAAGCTGAGTAAAAACAGTCATCTTTAATACAAATCTCCCAAAAACAAAATCCCAAGTATAGAATCCGCCAGAAGATACCCTTGTAGAAAATCCCTGCAAAAGATCAATCCCTGGCTAGTAGCAACTAGGAGACGATACCCCCATCTGACACTTTAAGAAACAACCTGATGATATCATTTACTTTCCAGGATCCATCAAAAGAATAAAACGCCTTCAATGAACCCCACAGCAGACATTAACTTTGTGGGAATGTTGGAAAGTCGACACGAGTCCTTAAAATCCACCATAAAAACACAGGTTTTCTCAGAAATGACAAGGCCTTGTCACCTATTAAAAGCCATCAGAAAAGTGAATTCTAGTCCTAAGAATCACCCAAAATGGCACATATGCGTGACAGAAGCCACTAGAAGACCACATTGCCCACTAATTAAATATAAATCTATTTTCAACTATGTCACCAGGAAAGATGGCCAGTCATGCAATGTGCAATTTTACAATCCTGTACATAACGAATCAAGGCCTGCCCTTTTTTCAAAGCATGCACAAATAAATCATGTTCTTTTATGGGCAGGGCTGTTATAGACAGCACCTAGGAAACAAATTCATTGACTATTCTGCATGACATTGTTTCATCACAAGCCCAGAAAGCCAATTATCTAGGGATCCAGGAGTTATCATATTAAAGGAAGATGGTGCCGCCTTATAAAAGAGTGTACTTGCATTTCGAAATATGTGCATAAATGAAATCAGTTACTGTAGTGTCATGCAAGTTAGCAATGACGGAACCCTTTTGGCTCCTGATGGACTCCGTAGAACTGTGACGTAGGTGTTAGAACGTTGTGAAGTGAATGCAGGTTTAGAATGTTGAGTTTGCGGTTACACGCAGACGAATAAAGACCCCTCCTGGCATACGAGGACGCCACCATTGGTGGGTTCCCAGGTTGGGGAGGACACTACAGTTACTTACCAGTAACTCCAGTATTAGTGTAATTCCTAGACTTGAACCATTCCCTGTTGTCAGGCTGGGACTCCCCGGTAACCTTAAATAGCAGTAAACAGTTTGAAGAGTACATATCAAAGAAATTATTCTCTGACCAAGGAAGAGAGAGCGTTATGGGGAATTATGAAAGATACCAATACTGGAGTTACAGATAAGTAACATTTCTTCTCCAGCAATGGATCTTTCACATAGTCATCTGCTTGAATCAGAATAGCAAGCAGTACATAACATTGGAATGGATCTGGAAGCAGGCTCGCCTTACTGAAAGAGGCTGCCCAGAACTGCTGCCCACTGCTGAGATGGCTGCTGCATTCACATCTAGGCAGCAATGCCAGGTGAAGGTATGTCTGCTTTTCCATGCGGCTGCACTGCAAATGTCCCATAAACACACTCCAGCATACAGTGCAGCCGTTGTTGTCATGCTTCTGGTAACGTGTGCTCTCACTCTGCCCTGGAGCAAACACTTTGCTTTGTTGTGACAGTAGGTAATGCAGGCAGAAAGCCAATGTGCAATGCCTTGTTTGGCTAACGGGTGGCCTCTCCCTGGATAGCCGAATTGGACAAATAATTGATCTGAAAAACGTACGTATTTGGATTTGTCCATATAGACCCTGAGCCACCTGCGCACATTCAGCAGGTGCAAAGAACTTTCTAAAGAAGGGAGTGGATTGGCAAAGAAAGAAAGCAGGATAGCTGTTTCAGTGAAGTGAAAGTCTGCAGGGACTTTTGCATGAATCTTGGGTTGAGCCATAAAATCGCCTTGTCTTTGGTGAAACGAAGGGAAGGCTCCTCTACAGTGAACGTATGTAAATCCCTAGCTCTCCTTGCTAAGGTGAGATCAAGCACAAGCATGGTTTTCATTAAAGGAACTTGAAAGGAGGCAGCTCGAGTCAGCTCAACATCGTGTAGAACGCCTGTGGAACTGGAGGATTCATCACTGAAGGGAAAGCCCTTAAGGGTCTTTTCAATATAGTCTTTCGTAATCTGGGAAGTGTGGTCAAGTCAACCCTGACCAATGGATACTTGAGACCACTCATGGTTAGCTGTCGCAAGTATGGTAGAACCTGATATGGCCAGGTGAGATTGGATTTGCACTATGTGCAGAATGTTTTCCACGTAGCATTGTAAGTCTTTATTGTGGATGGTGCACAAGCCAAGGCTAAAATGCCACTGCAGTCTGAAGGAATATTCAGATGGCCATAATCTAAGTTATCAGGAACCATGCAGTCAGGCTCAACGACTTGAGGTCGAGATTGGGAATCCCTCTGTTGGGCCGGGAGAGAAACCTGGGATGACTTTTTGAACCGATTGGTGGTGATAGGGACAGCTTCCATAGGTGTCTATACCAAAACAGGTGAGCCATGACAAGGCAATCAGAATCAGGGAACAGAGATCTGCTCTTGTATTTCTTAATATTCTGAGAATTAGGGGAAATGGAGGAAAAGATCAAGCAGACATTCAACTAGGTCTTCAAAATGGCATTATTGCCCTCTGAAAGTGCGACTGAGAGCACCTCCCCGATTGTTTTTGCCTTCCGGAAAAATATTCCACTGCTATGCCTACCAGTTGATGATGACCCAGTACTGCAGCATTTGTGCCACTTCCAATAGAGACCAGGCCTCTTTCTTCCTTTCTTCACAATTTAGTGCATCAAGGCCATGTTGTCCATCTGGATCAACCCAGCTTGTTATGCTAACTGCAAAAGAAAAGATTGGAGGCCTAGTCTGATGGCCTGTAACTCCAGGATGTTTATGTTGAGTTGCCTCACCACCTTTGATCAGAGGCCTCTCATGGATAACTCTTGCAAGTGCGCACCCCATCCTTCCAGTGACACATCAGGTTGTCATGATTATCCTGTTTATTGAAGAATGGATCGAAGATCAGCTTTGATGGGAATCTCCATCACAGCAAGGACTGGTTGATCCATCAGGTGAATTTCACTGTTAGGCACCTTGAGCCCGTCGTTTGTTTTCACTGGAGCTCTAGCTGCTCTTCATAGGCTTCATCCGAAGTCTGCAAAACGGAATCAGGCCGATGCAAGATGACATGTGACTTAAGACAGATGGGTATATCCTGATGCGTGCCGTTTGTTTCGAGCAAAAATGCTTTTGCCCTGGCCTAGAGTTTTATTACTCTTTCTTCTGAGGGCAAAGAGAAAGCCTTACCTTCCAGGATTGCCTATAGGAAATGCAATTTTCGCACTGTATAGGTGGAATATTCCTCAGTGTTCAAGGTTAATCCAAGCTCTTTGATTAGGCAGATGCAGGCAGTTGTGGAGGCACAAGTCTTTTACTTTGAAGAATCCTTGACGAGCCAGTGGTACGAGTACAGGTATACTGGGTGCTTTGTCTCTGAAGAAAGCCAGCTACCGCCGCCCAACAGTTTGTAATGATCTGGGGTGCAGACTTCAGTTCACAAGGAAGCACTTTCAATTGAAAATGCTGCCCCACTACTGAAAAAAATCATAGGTACAACCCGTGATTTGAAAGTTTTGGGACTTGAAAACACACATCATGAAGATAATGAAGCCTGATGCATTTGAACCCTCCTTGATAATGATCCTAGCTTCTTCAGTCCGGTCATCTGAAATAAAGTCAATAAGAGATGAAATGTCGGGCTAAATCTAGCAATCATATTGTCCCAAGATAGCCAAACCAATAGCAGCTTTTATTGATGTTGCAGTCATACAGCTGGCTCTGTGCCTAGATTGACTGTACATATGTCATTCCTGTCTGTAGGTGCAGAAGTTGAAGTGAAAGGGAAATGATTCAAGCATGTGAATTCCTGAAACATCCAATGCTGGAGAAGGACTAATTTAATTGAACTGAAGCTACAAGGCAGGAAGAAACATTACTACAAGCACTAAAGCAGTGAAGTTATGGGTCCCAATCTATGAACCTAGAAGGATAAGTTACTTACCTGTAATCCTAGTTCTCTTCCAGGGGTATCCTCATCAAAGTCATAAGCACTGAATATTCCCGCCCACATGCGGGGACCCCGGAAATAATAAAAAATTATATATGAAAACACATATATATATATATATATATATATATACACACACACACACACACACACACAGCTCTATATATATACACATATATCATTTTTTCTTATCCAAATGCAGCCCCATATAGGAGGCTAAACAATGCAATCATAAACAAACAAACATATTTTGCAATCACAGATCACTCATATATATATATATATATAATATATATATATATATATATATATATATATAGAACACAGGAAGGCAAGTATAACTTGAACTCCTTTTAATGAGCAGAGTCATAAAAGAGAATTGCAAAAGAGCAAACATTGTTAGCCTACAGGCTGCATTGGAAAACCAATAGTATAGAAAATTAAAGCAATTGTACATAGAAAACTGGCACCGTGCCTTTAAGACAGCCATAACCCCTAGCTTCCCATCATGCCTCAGGGGCGACAGTTTGGTCAGTTGTTCTTTTCGGCTCCTTCAGTCAGGATCCTGGATTTCACAGCTCTGTCTTTTTGACTTTTTTGTCAGAAAATTCTTCTTGGATTGTGGTTTTTCTACCTTTCACTCTACGTCTTTTAGGCTCTAGAGTGAGGTACAACAACTTTTTTGACAGAAAGTGATTTATTTTCTGTCATTATGCCATCTCTTTTTGACCCTTGCCCTTCATGTGGCAAGGGGAAGGCCAGGTCTAATACACATTCTGTGTGTATCCTCTGTCTTCCTGTCTCTCATTCACCAGAGACTTGCCAGCATTGCAAGAAGCTGTCCAGGAGAACCCTCAGGGACAGAGAGAAGATTTGCATATATGGTCTCTCTGAAAGAGGTAGGTCTCCAGTGAGACAGAAGAGAAAGAGAGCAAGATCGACGTCGAGAAGCAAGATTCCGATCTGTTCTCCATCGGTGTCGGGATTGGCGTCAAAATTACCAACGGCGAAGAAGACGTCGTCGTCGAAACCTACGACGGTGCAGGCGCACCATTTGAGTTCAAGACCAACGTCTTCCTAATTAATGCTAGGTAGGTGGACGGACATGAAAGAACTTTAGAAACATCTGGAAGCTTAAGCAGTAAGAATGGTAAAATTCTTTATTCAAGTACCAACAAAGAGTATCTATCAGCTGTTTCGGTCAATGATCATGGTTGCAGAGTTGACTGCATCAAGGTGATTTATTTAGTGATATGTGAAAGATGCTTTGCCGAAACATACAATACCAGTGAGGTCTTCGCTCAAGATTCACTGAAAATTTTGCTAACCTGACATGGAAATGATACATTTCATTGATGGTAGAAACATTAGACAGCAAAGCTGTTCTCTTTAGAAATTAGTGCACCACAAGAACATATTGGTCTCCAGACTATCCTGTCTTATCAAGAAATCCAGTGGAGGCACTCGAACAAATATCCCACAAGTATAGTGAATTCAACAATTCCAAGGAAAGATCCATCAACGAAACTATGCTATCCAAATGTAAATGGGTCTCTTGCAGCGTCTGCTATACATTTGAATACGACTACCGGGATGAACCTGGTGTTGAGTTCAAATGGACAGAGCTGAGATTTAGAGACATGCTAGAGTATTAAAAACAAACAAAGCAAGCCTAAAGTGACTGCATGGATTATTTACTCTGTCTTCCAGGCAGCCACAGAGAAAGGATACTCATTCAACTAAATCATTCACTAGTTTGCCAAAGCAATGTTTAACGCATTCTAGCAAGGAGCTAATAAAACACACAAACTGGTAGCCTATTTCTCTAGTTATGTACTCCAATAACCAGAAATCCAGGAGGCCAAACATTTAGCTAAATCCAGTTTGAATTTCTTGTTTTCCACTTTTACAATAGTAAATCCCATGCCTATGCAACCTGAAGAGGTATACAGTATTTTACATTCAGATATGAAATGCTTCAATTTAGAATACTTTTAGACTATGAATTCCAACCACCAACTCACTTAAAGCATGCTTGTGTGGACATGCATGTGTATGGCAAGCAACCTTGAATTTGTATTAAAATATTTTTAAACTTTGTGAGGCAATTGTACTCAAGTTAACTTGAGCACCCAACTTCTTATAGATACGACACACACTTACTACAGGGCAGCAACTGCGCTCAAGTATACAGAGTCCATGTGACTTCTAAAGAATCGGAAGTATTATGCTCATAAACCATAATGCTTAACAGGTTCCCTTTTGCTGAGAACAGTTTATGGAGCAAAGATCCTTCCTCATCCTTCATAATATTTGTGAGGATAGAAATTAAAAAAAACGACAACAAACTGCATAACAGCCATGACAAACCTTTAAGCAGTCACTGTATAGCTCATATCTAGACTATAAAAACATCTTGCAGAAGAATATAAAGTCCACAATCCCCAAAGTCGAGTGGAATATAAATATTGAAGAGGAGCAGAGGTAATGGCAATTCTCAGACCGAATACCCCTCACTGTGAACCTTTTGCTGTGAGTATCACATGGGCTTTGGAAGCCATCATCTAAACTGCACCTCAGTATCAGTACTTAGGACCCGATTATGATCTTGGTGGACAGGGTTACTCCTCCACGAACGTGAGGGATATCCCGTCCGCCAAATTACAATTCCATTATATCCTGTGGAACTTGTAATACGGCTGATGGGACATCCGTCACGTTTGTGACGGAGTATCCCATCTGCCAGTATCGTAATCAGGCCCTTAATTCGAGAAAAGTGAAGTAATGGTAAGTTTAATTCAATAGGGACTTTTCTAAAGAGGACACTTTGTGACGCATGAAGGTCAAAAAACAAACAGATTTCACATATCAAGACACAGAACAACACTGAAGATATCTTTTCTCATTTTCTTACCTTCACGCTTCTGTGATGTATCCGTGAAGGCTGGCACTTCATGCTGCTGGTGTTGCAACAGCCAGTGCAACGTTTCACTTCCACACAAGGTGGCCATATTAAGAAGTTGGCAGAGGTGGGATCGATCTGACTGCGAGGAATCTCATATATTACAGTCCTTGTTTTACAAAGTGCGGGAACAGCTTCCTCTGCAAACCAAAGAGTAAAGATTCTTGATGAATATATGTTCATACCTCAAAAGGAACACAACAATATGAAAACATGAATGAGTTAACAGTTAAGATTTAGCTAGCGTTCCATTCTACACATCTCTAATCACACAGTGATAAACTAATGTAAAGTGTGCAAAATCCCTTTTGAGATATCGGATTACGGTCATACTTTCTTAATTCACCTATTTTTTTTCCATAGCATTCTACTAACAAACATTGCAACTATGATTGAAAGAATAAATTAACTGCAGTATTCACATAGTGGCACTGGCACTAATCATTATAGCAATGTAATCCTTACACATGATATTCAACAGCAATCAATGTTGAATTATCAATTTATATTTAGTTTCACTGGACTTCCTAAACATGACCACTCATCTCAATGCGGTGCGTGATCTCCGAGAGTATTTGCTTTATTGTTTTTAATTTTTCAGAGACATGATTCTATTTTTATATGGGTGCCGCACTGTTTATTTTTGATTGCATGCATATGTCATGAAAATAAAAACAAGAAAAAAAGAAAACATTCTGCAACCTCAAACATGGAGGTCAATTCCTCGAAAGATTATTATTTTTTTTTTTTAAATAAGCATTACATATAACCTTTAGTAGAACAGATCAGGGTCTGCCTCGCACACAATTGTACTTCAAACATGAACATATACACACACACACATATATATATATTTATTTTTTTTAACCACCAAAAAGAACTTCGTCGCACTCCAAGGATTTATGCTACGGCAATTTGTATTTTGTTGCAGCCTTCAAACAACGGGTTTCGACCAAATTACCGTAACAGAAATCCTCGGAGTGCGACGAAGTTCTTTTTGGTGGTAAAATTAAATTCGAGGTTGGATTCCGCCTCGTTGGTCGCACTGGCTGTGATGCGCGCTAAATTTGGATTCATTTGATGGTGAATATATATATATATATATATATATATATATATATATATATATATATTCATAGCTCCACTTGCACCACTCGTTCTGCTCTCGCGGGCGGGTGCTTGGTCCACGGGGGTGTGCTCCCATGCAAATATCTCACAGCTCCTTAGAAGAGACCAGCACTCGCGGGGGTAGACTCCAATGATTTATTGGATTAGGGGAACGAGTGCAGGCGCGTTTCGGCAAAACTGCCTTTGTCAATGGCAGCAAAACACCGTTGTTACTCTTCGTTTATATTTCACTTTCCACATTTCATTACAATAAATGACGGACAAGTGTAGCACTGACAAACGCCCATAGATTTAGGCGCCATTACTAACCGTTCAGATTCATTACTGCAATATGCAACGCAAGAGTCAATTCAATAATACATAACATGATACTGGTTTATCCTCACAATTACTTATTCGGCTCAATAGTAGTGAGGAACTGGGTGTTCATTTATAATGCAGTACGATTATGAGGAGGCGCCCAACTCTATGGGTGTTTGTCGGTGCTACACTGGTCCGTCATTTATTTTAATGAAATGGGGAAAGTGAACTATAAACGAAGAGTAACAACGGCGTTTTGCCGCCATTGACAAAGGCAGTTTTGCCAGAACGTGTCTGTGCGCATACCCCTAATCCAATAAAGCATTGGACTCTACCCCCGCGAATGCTGGTCTCTTCCTCTAAGGGGCTGTGATATATATATATATATATATATCAGTCCCGCTCCCCAATGTTGAAGCAGGCGCCGACACCGTGGATAATCCAACACCAAAGTTTTAATTCACAAGGAGGCCCTGACGCGTTTCGGCAGACGTACCACCTTGCTCACACAGTCATACATACATACTCTCTTTAGTTTTAATGCACATCACAGAAAATATGGTTCGTACTGTAGCCAGGGAAATGTACTATTGACTTTAAATTACTGTACCCTGAATGCATATTTAAACACGCAGGGATGACTAAAAAATAAAAAGGAATAAAGAATGGAAAGAAAAAATTGCACTTTAGTTCACTTTTTTTAGGTGGATTTGCCGGTGATCTGGCAAAATGATGTCACTCAGTTCAAGAGGGCCAGTGGCAGAAGTGGGCTGAAACACTGTCCCGTGCTGTATGCTGTAGTGGGAGGAAGCAACATGTGGATGAATGGATAAACGGATGAAGAGTGCTGGCCCAAAGCCACTTTCTGCTATTTGTATATAAATGCAATTTTTAAAGATTCCGGTCATCACGAGGCTGGCAAAACAACTATAGCCATCTTTGGGAAGACCTCACAACAGTACAACACTTAAATACAGCTCCATAAAAAAGTATTACCGCATGCATTTAATTGCTCAATAAATAAGCAGCTAACTCAATATCCATAGTACTTCCCAGGACTAGTGGAACAAAGATTTGAACAAGCATTTACAAATGCACTTGTGTTTGCATTTCTCACTCACCCTTCAAACTCTGGTCACTGGCAAAGCTGGATCTGCCCTTGGTTTAGGAGACAGGGTTGGCTAAGCATGCACACTAGCTTACACCTTGCATTTGTTCCCTGGCTCGGATTCCTCTCTTCAATGAACCGCCTTGAACTATAATGTATTCAAAATTAATTGCGTTTGGTACCATTCTAAAAATGGCTGCCCACAAAATGACAGAAATTGGCACCAGTAAGCCAAGGCGAGTATTATGCCAAAGGGCGTTACCATCATGCCATGCATACCAACATTATGCAAGGAATTATGCCATTGATGGCGTTAAGCCCAGTGACAGGCAACATCAAACCATGGAGATCTACAATATGATAGGAAAAATCACCTTTCTTTATAGACCATCATTATGACAATGCAAAGCACCTTCATACCAAGGATGTCCTTAGTACGTCAGGAATTACCACCGTTATTCCAGGACAAGCAATACATCCTAAGTAACACCATTATACTAAGGATTTACATTGTGCAAAGAAATACCACCGCTATGCAACGATCAGAATTCTACCAAGGGCAGGCATCATCTCGTGGATACCAATAATTAGACCAGAATTACCACCATTGTGCCCAGGCCAGCATTTTACCAGGGGTGGGCATCATGCCATAGATGCTCAGAAGTCTTGAAGCAATACCACCAATATGCAAGCCATTATGTCACCAAAGGGACGAGCATGAAGCCAAAGTCGCCCAGAATTACCATCATTGTGTCAGAGCCAGTATTTTACAATGTTAAGCAGTGAACACTAGTCACACACTCACGCACGCGACAAACACACACGCTCACTGAAAAGCATGGAGACACACAGCGCAGTTTTTTTATGCTTCTCTTCCTCAGCCATCCAGGCTTCTGCTACTCTCCTGACTACTCTACCCTCTAGGCCACGCGCCAGCTCGGCTTCCTTCCTGATATCACACACACGCATTAGGAGTATGCACAATAACCAGTCTCCGATTTAATTAATGGTTTGGCTTTTGCTGTCAATCTGTCTGTGTGGATGGTAAACGCTTTTCCAGAAAGCAAGCCTCCCCACTTTTAAACTCTAGTAGAATCAGCGAAAGAAAGTGTGTGAATCCATGGTGGCGTGCCTTATTTCAAGAGCAGTGCAGGACGAAACCAGGTGTACAAGATTTGTTTCACGATTTGAAAACGTATTTTCCAAATGACTAAGAATAGTCATTTTTGCCATGAAAGCAATTCCACAAACAAAATGCAGTCACCTGTACTTTAAATATGGGTATTGCAGTTTAGTACAGTGTACTTAGTTTTTGGAAAAAACGTTCACTTTTTAGGTCTGGCCCAACAAACCAGCTGTCCCCAGATGCAATGTGATCAACCTAAAAAAGCTTTTAGGAGTACTGCAGAAAGAGAGAGATTTTGGCTCCGCCCACATGTTGGTAGCTATGAGTACGTTTTGATTGGACAGAAGTTGTGTGCTTCCACAGAACAAAATGCTTCCCTTCCACACAGCTATGATTAGTTTCTTTATTTATCCAGCTGCCAGTGCCAGCAGCAGTTTGGCCTGGACTTTGAGCCACACACGACATTACACTGCTGTTAAAGTGTCTTGGATTACTAGTTTACAGTGCTTGTTTTCCTCTGGCAGAAGCACTGATGGGAGGAAGCCAGTCATGAAGAATGTATTGCAGTCCTAGCACCCTCACATTCCATAATCAACATTAGACTCCAGAGAGCAGGTTTGTGTTTGAGAGCAGTATTAAATGCCAAAGGCTACAATAAACTACATGAATTTTAGGTGATCAAGAAAAGACAGCTGTAAGAGTACTACTAAGAGAGGGGTATAGGTCACCCACGTTGATTCACCAGAGTACGGGGTTTGATTGGGCCGTATTTAAGTGATTGCACTAAAAAGACAGCTTGTATTGCACGTTTTAACTTGTGGCAAAGCTTATACTTAAAAAAGTTAGACTGAGTTGGCTATGGTGGTAAGCCAACAATCATGGTTATAGGCCTGATCTGTTTATTATGAAATGTATTGATAAAGGAAATAGGCCTGACAATGTTTGTGAACGGCATAAGTTAAACTCAATTGGAATTTAAGTGTGGATTCATGTTACGCTATATTAAAGCCGACAGATAGGTATTTTGTTACATGGAATTTCACATGATTACCATAGTAGGCAAGGGTTTTGGTGTATGTGCACCACCGGAACAAGCTGTCAGGATAGAAGATGTGTACCACAATAATCCTGGTTAGGCTCTCTTAGGACAGACAATATTGTGCTTTGACAACTGTCATTTTGAATACATTGGTATTTTTATGACAGTATGCCAAGTTATGGTGCAAGCCAATGATAACAGCTGTAGTTTTAGTTGGTGTGAGGGAAACGTTATGCCAGTGCACTAGTTCTAGCCGGTTTATTATGAAAAGTTATTACAAAAGCAATAGGCTTGGCATATTTATTGTGAAAAGCATATAAGCCACTAACAGTGTACTGTTATCACATTATGTTGCAGGTTGTAGAAAGTGTATGTGGTTACATGTAATCTCGCAGATTACAATAGTAGGCAAGGGTTTGGTTAATGGTCACCCACTGTGACAAATCCGGGAGTATAATTTTATTGTGATGGTTTTTTAGGCATGGTTTTGCCACCTGTAATTTTGAACATATTTCAAATTTTTAAAATGTATGCCTAATGGTTGCCAGCCTATGTACACTCTAGCAGGCCCATGTTGCATATAGTTTCATGCCCATTGGTAAAGGGTAGAGGCCATATTGGTTCACTAGGAAAAGTTAAGCCAGTGTGATCAGTTTGTAATGAAAATCTATGACAAAGCAAGGAGGCCCTACTTACTTACTGTGAAAAGTGTGTGTTGAATGCAATAGGCTTTTAAGGGTGGATCGTTATTACACTGTGCTAAAGCTTGTAAGCAGGAATTATATTGCATGAAATCTTGCACAATTAGGTTTTGTGGAAGGGTTTGGTATTGGGGACCTACCTGAAAAAAACCAAGGGGATAGACGATTTGAATTAAGGTAATCCTTATTAGTCTATATTAGTATTGATTTTATATTGCTTTGACACTGTATTTTGCACATATTTATAATTTTATCACTAGGAAACCATATTTCTGATACCATAGGTCTGATCTGTTTATTATGAAAAGTTATAATAGATGTGGTAGGTCTGACATATTGACTGTAAAAAGTACATGTTAATGTCAATGGGTTTTTAGGGTGGACTGTTATTTCTCCGCATTAAGGCCTACAGATAGGTATTTTGCAATATGAAATGTCAGATTACCTTTGTAGGACATCATTTTGGTGTTGGTTACTGCCTCTGACAAACCCCAAAAGGAGAAAATGTGCACTGTAATAATCCTTGCTAGAATCTCTTCTTAGCGGTCTGCCACGGATCTTGCAAAATATATATATACATATATATATAACCAGTAGGTAGTTATAGTTAGGACCTTGTTTCTATTCAAAAAAAGTTTTTTCTTTTGCCAATATCTTTGGTGCCGTTTGACGAATCTTCGCGAAATTTTCAAAACTATTGGGGCGTTCTGGTCAGCTCCTGCCTTGAAAGTTTCGGGGTGATTCGTCAAGCGGGGGCTAATAAAAAAAGGGGGGTCCCAAGACATGTTTTCTCCATGTTAATTTCTATATATACACACATATGCGGATGACACGCAGCTCGTGTTTTCTTTCCAAGATCACTCCGAGGCGGCATTTTCAAACTTTAGGCAGTGTCTTATGGATATCTCCATATGGATGACTGCTAACTGCCTAAAGTTGAACACAGATAAAACGGAGGTACTTTTCTTCAATCAGCCCTCTCCTCCTTTACCCGACCTTTGGTGGCCCGCAGAACTCAATCCCCCTCCCCTCCCTGTCTCATCCGCCAGGAACCTGGGTTTCAAACTGGACACTACCTGGTCATGCAAGACACAGATTGGCCATGTCTCCTCGTCCTGCTTTTGGAAGATGAAGGCCCTACGGAGATTCCTTCACTTCCTACCAATGGACTGCAGAAAAACAATAGTCCATGCTGTGATTACGTCACAGCTCGACTATGCAAACAGTTTGTACCTGGGGCTGCCAGCATACCTGTTAAGGAAACTGCAAACGGTGCAAAACGCGGCAGCCAGGCTTATTAGAAACGTCCCGCTAAGGCATCACATCTCCCCGCATCTGCGCAGCCTTCACTGGCTGCCCGTCAAGAGGAGAACCGAGTTTAAAGCACTGACCCTGGCCTACAGAGCACTCAACGATATTGGCCCGCAAAACCTAAAGAAGAGAGTCCGCAAATATCATCAGTCAAGGACTCTTAGATCTAACCACCTTGAGCGCCTTGTCATCCCCCGTTTTTCTAAATCCAGAATAGGAGGACTGTCTTTTTCTGTTAAAACCGCGACCTTGTGGAACTCCATGCTGGACCACATCAGGAAAGCTAAGACGGAACTTATCTTTCGGAAGGCTTTGAAGACTTGGCTCTTCAGCCTCCCTTAGCACACAGTGATTCGACATCTTTAGCTTCCCCTCACCTTCATCTGTATCCGCTAGCGCCGGGACACCTCCGTTGGGGGTAGCTGCGCGCTTTATAAGCATAAAAAAAAATATATATATATATATATATATTTATTTATTTACACACACAATACCCTTTCAGGCTTAGAGTGCCACATAATTTATGCAAATAAGAAGCAGAGAACACTTGGTAGTTCCCAAGTTTAGGTGGTGAGCAGCTCCTGCACAGAGCACCCTACAACACCAGCGACACTCTGAATTTGCACACTACAAATGTCTGCTTTTTTAGCAAAATTTTAAATTTGGCAGTTCAAATCCCTCCTGCTCATAGGGCAGTTTCATATATCTAATGGCCCGTCTAGCTCTCTTATACCCCCATATAAAACTACCAATTGCCCCTTCGAGACGTCTAAAAACAAATCGGGGACCCGCAGTGGTATAGAACGAAAAAAATAAAAGAATTTTGGCAAGACTTTCATTTTTATCATATTCCATCTTCCCCAAATACTCAAGGGAAGCTGATGCGATTGTCGTAGCTTAGTAATTACTATCTTTAAAAGCGGCTCGTCTGAGTGTCATTTACACTCGTCTTCCACCCATGGCAGCGTACCGCTTGCGGAAATGGTTCAGCCCATATCCATTATTGACTCTCTTTCCCATTTGAATGACAACATTTTCTGATCATATGTGTACTTCCACCTGAAGATGAGTGGGCTTCAGCATTGGGGCTGGTTATCTAGTCCTTTCGTTTTCAATTTTCTCCTTTCATAGTTCAACTTTCCTTTCTTCCCCTTTTTTTAAATTTTAATGTTTAAGAGGATACTACAGGTCTCCAGGCTATTCTAATGGATTTCTTGCTTGCTGCTTATTTCATCTGCAGTGCGCTGCATCCAATGTAGCCACTTCCTCTAAACCAGGAGATCATAATGGAACATTGTTGTCCGTAGTGTATCATTGTTTACCATTTCAAGATGGCCAAAACATTAGTTCTGAATGTGACGGCCATGCTGGAACTTTAAAACAAAGACAGACTATTTACAATACGTATGCAAGAAGGACCTTCCGTTGCTATATTTAGTTTCATTATTGCAAGCATATACTGTTTTCTTCTAGTTTTCTTTTAATTGCTGATTTTGTGTATTGTTTAATTGCAGTTGTGCCAGAGGATGAATTCAAGAATTAGTCACTGGATGAATGAATGAGTGCACAAATGAGTGACAGAGATGATTTATTGAGTTTCTAATCCCATCTATGAGACTAAAGGCACTAGGTCAGACCTATTGGCATTGGCAATGATGGATTTTAAGTTTTTATGCCACGGTTTCTTTTAAGCGGTTTCAACAATTAATCATGAAAAAGATAGGTGTCCAGTGGGGAATAATGAGATGTCAAGTGCACCATACTTCGGAGGAGTGCAGGTTAGGTGGGTTTTGTTGAATAATCACTTGTATTGTTATATAAAACGCTTTATACCACAATTCTGCCATTTTTAAGTGCTGTAAATAACTGATGTTACTGCTACCCAATTTGATGCTACTCTTGCCCAAAGGAATGGCCTGACAAAAGTGGAATTTGAATTCTGCCTTAGTGCAGCTTTGACTCGAGATCAGACCACTACAGATATAAACAGCGAGCGGTCACTACATGATGCTGCATATCTGGTATGGGCCGACTTTAGATCAGCAATTTGGTTTCTTTATGGACTATGCAGTCTCCCCTTATTTCATTTTTCTGTGCTTTCGGTGGCCACTCCAGAAGGACTAATGCCACAAAAGGCAATGTTTTTTCTACATTCAGTTCCATTCGGTTCCGCCAACATGCTACATTAAGAATGAACAATACACTAATACGTTTGATTCACAACATCTTTCAAATGAACATTTGTTTCTGAACTAATACTTCCAATTTCAAATTATTTGAAAGACGTTTTTGTGCATGGTACCCATTCCTAATGGAGGTTCGTACTGTCTCCAAGTTTACTCACAATAGAATAGAAATGAAGTGAGGCAGGTTAAGCATATGCCAAGTGACCCTATCTCTCCGACATCTCTCTGCTTCGTCTCACGCTTGAGAGCAGCTACTACTTTGGGCAACATGGTTGCAGCACACCTCTGAACATAACGTATAGCACCAAACATAGCACTCTTAGGCTCTATTAGAAGCAACTATCTTACAACCATGAATTAACAAACTAAGTAGCCTATTTACTCCTCCTCTCAGAAAAGACTCTGGGACCTGCTGACCGGTTTCACAGTATTATACTAATGTCGAAATACAGTGGCTCACAAATAGAAGCATTAACAAGTTCAAATTTACCTCTTTGATACACGAAACATAAATCTGCACCAATAAATGGACTTATTTACATGAAGAATTAGATTACATTTTTTTTTTAAAAATTGAGTTTTATATAGAGCGAACTAGACCCGAAGATATCAGGTATCAGAGCGCTTTACATGAGCCTCTTACACTATATTTCAGCATCCTTTCATCAGAGCATAAAATAATGGCAGGGGAAGTGCTACTTGAAATGTAACTTATCTTCTTGGATTACTGCCAGAGCACCAGCATAACAGTTTGAGTGAATTTTTGCTAAACTCGAAAATATTCTTCTAGCATATCAGACCAGTGGGTACTGAGGTCCCTCCCACCAAGTGCTTCTATATAGGGAATAGGAATTCTCTGCTTATTTCACACTTCTGGTCCATGAAGAATAATTTAGCTGTACCCTCTTCAGTTCTTCTCCTACTCTGAATAGGAAAATAGGACCTCTCACTATTTCACATTTCTCTGCCCCTTCACTCAGTACCAACTCAGGAAAACTTTTGGCCATTTTAGTCCGTTCTCCGTTTATAAAATTGTTGCTTGTTATTAACGATAGAATGTGATCTTCGGTAAGACAATGGTACTGCCACGCCTGCCCACTGAGTTTAGAATTTCTTCGAAAATAGTTAAAACTAATGTACCCGGTATTCTTAGCTCTTAAGCCTAAGATATTTTAAATGTTAGTTCTACGTAAGCATTTGAAGCCTCTTCTGTGAGAGCCTTTGTTGACCATAGCCCAACAATCCTCTTTCAGGGTTACACATACACTTATTCAATTGTGTTCCTGGTGTTTCAGCATACGCAATTAATCATGCCTGGGGTGATTGTAACTCATTTTTGAATAAATAAAATTGCAGCATGTACCCACAGACATCGACAAGTGAGTCCAAGCATCTTTTGCCAACTCATTTTTAGTGAAATAACCTGACCCCAAATTAGGTTTCAAATTGTGAAACCTGCTAGGCCATTGAATTATATACTGCTGGAAGCTCCTCAAAACAAATCTTGGTGGACCTTTCACCACTCTCACTCTTTGCACCCCTTTCAAAGTGGTAACTCACTACCAAATATCCACATGGTGACTTGCCACTGTTCTGGATGCTGAACACAGCTAAGAAAAGTGCACTCACAACATTTGATAGACACACAGGGAGAAAAAGAAGTAGCTGGAGCATTGCTTCTGACTATTGCTCTGCCTCTCCCGCACATTGCTGAGCTGCTGCTGATGTTGATCAGGTTCCAGATCAAAGCTCCAGGAAGGAGGATGGGCCGTACGGGAGTTCCTTGGGCAGCCTGAGGAGGGGCATATGGCAGTGCCAGTGATAAGGGTAAATGGGAGTGCAATTGGGGGCCTGCAGGAGAAGGCTCAACGTGTGGCCAGCAAGCCACAGAAGATATCAGCAGCTACTGTTTCACTAGCTGAGCCATCTTGTAGCATAATCCAGATACCCAGGTATTCTGAAAGTACCAAGCTGCATTTTGTTTCTAAAATCATCCTCAGATACCTTTGAAACACCCAGCCATACATGGATGGGAAAATACAAGGATAGGGTGGCCATCTGGCTAATTCAGACCCACACATTTTTGTTCTGTAAGACCTGCAGAAACTCATTTGGTGCTAGAGTGCAACTTCTGCAACGGAAACACAGTGACAACTTCAAGTGGGAGCAAAAATTCAATTTGGAAACAAAAATCGCTTGATGTACCAATGTGAATAAACAGCATCAAAACCTCTAAATGTCTACTTATGTATGTGGTCTATATGCCGTTACTGAACCAGAAAATTGTGTCAAGAGTCAAAACCAGCAGCAGTTAAGCAAAGTGCAAACATCATCTTTGCTGAAACAAAATATGAAACCTTAAGAACGGCAGCACCCACCACAAAGACACAGGAGTTCATACTGTGATGAGCGTAAGTAGGTATTATACTACTTTTTGTTTGAAAAGGCCTTTTCAAAGCGTTGGAGGGTATAGTCACTGTGGTTGGTATCTTGAGCCATAAGAGAAAGCCTTGGGGATACAAATGTAAAGAACACAACATCCTAAAAATGTGACCGAGGAGAATTACATAAATTGTATACCCCCAAGCATGACATCCATAAATTCGCTTGCAAATCCATGACTAATCGGTGGGCCAGTTCATGGGAAATGTCTTTTATTCTCACGTGATGGGCTGGCTATTATTCTCAAGAGGCAAAGCCCCAATTGAAAAAGGAATTCCTCCGCTGGTAAGAAATCGTCAAGCTATAATTTACCATTTTTAACTGTTTACATCAACAGTAAATTATCTACATTGTGATGCTTTCCATTTTCTCCTAGCCCTCATTCTGCATTAGCCACTCTATTTCGTAATTCTCAAGCCTTAATTCTAAAAGTACAGCTACCAAATGCTTTCCCACGACCTTCTGAGATCTACACAGAATGATAAAACAAAATCCATCCTCTAACCTCATAAATCAGCTCAATTTTGTGATACTCTTGGCATTTCTTGGCAACACAAAATTCAGTGTCCCCCATTTCTTTGTGCTGATCGCCCTTTATCCAAACACTTCAAAGCAATGAAGATTGGGTGTGTTGCCTAATGGTACCCGATTCAGCTAGTGTCATAAAAGGGCATGACCTCTCTAACGAGTCAACAAACATAGCATCTGCTAACTGTAGCAGCAACGCAGTGCCAGGAAGTAATGAAGGAAATGAATACAAGACGGCTTGGGGAATGAAGCATAAGTTGAATTATATTTAACTGCAGATGTAATTACATAATCTTGCAAAGGTCACAACCATCTGAAAAAAACTGGATATTTTCCATCACACTATGAGTGACCCCATATTATGATATTCATTATAACATGGCATATTTCAAGAGCCACAGGAAGTGCTTCAGCCGACAGTTACTGAAGGGTGCAAGTGTATGCACTGTTATTTAAAAATGTCCTAATGTAGATCGCTTTGCAGAGGATATTTATTTATCCAGACTCACCAAATGCATATAAATAAATTGTCAAATACCTACTTCAGGAAAAGTATGTTTATATCTACAGACAACGAACCCTTATCCCTTACTGCACAAAGATATACATGGCAGCAGTCAGAAATGAGGCAGGGGTTTGGGGGCATTAAAGTTATTCTGGCACTCGTGTAGATGTCTGAACTGCTTAGCTCAGATGAACTTTGAATGCATACTATTCCTGCTCTCCATATGCCCCAAGATAGAAGCATCATTAATGCACCTTAGGGAACCCATACAATACCTCCCTGAAAACATGTAGCACTTCTTTCCAAGCACCCACCTTTCTTGGAATCCCATTTCTTCATGCTAATGGAGCGAACCATCACAGCTATTGCCTCCTGCTCTCACAATGCTTATATTTTCTTTCCCTTGAGGGTAATTTAGGTGTGTTATAGCAAGGGATTTGTGGAAACTGCCCACCACACTAGAAGAGGTCTTACTGGGATCAGAGCTCTCCTACAAAAGGCAATTGATACGTTACTACAGTCGGTTTACCGTTCCAGTGTACTTTTTTGTAGTCTTGTTGCAATATCAGCGGTCTTATTTTAGTTATCGCCAAATTACTCTTCACTGCTTACACCACACTGCTAACCACCATTTTAGTGTTATACCCATCGTGACCAGAAAATGCAGTCAAAGAGAAATGCTTTAATGGCCAGACTAATTGTGCGGAACCTCTCAACAAGCAATCGGCAAGCACCGCTCCAATTACTAACTATTTTTTTGGCAGTTTTAAATACCCTTCTTCAGGACAGGAGCTGATCTGATATTATTGATGTTATCATACTAATACTTCACGTTACACTATCCCCCATTCAGAGAACATCTACCAACAAACACCACCCAACTGTACAAGAGGGGGTGTATGGCGACGTGTTGAAAAAGCATCATTATTAAACAAATTAATCTGCTTCTCTACTTAATTGAAAACGCATTGAAGATCTTACAAATGAAATCCAACGAAAGTGCCACTACGTTGTGCAGTTCAGTGAGATCAATAAAGGTTGCTTCATAAACAGGTCAGTTCGGATGAACCCAGAAACTAGAGGAGCTGAAAAGGTTACCGCACGGATAGTGTTTAAAAATGGAAGAGTAATCCCTAGATCACAGCTAGTCTATCTTCCAGGCTAAGCTCTATGTAAAAGGAAACACTATTCACTGGTCGCAGTTGACAAACTCTTGCCATTCAAATATATATGCTTGCAACACTATTACATTACCTTAAAATATGCATACACAGATGGAGCTCTACTGTTGACAAATAATGATCAGAAAACAGTACTCGGGCTTCACTATGGACAGAGGCAAAATGTGTCTATGCATGCATGCACATATTTAAAGTCAGCCCTAACAGTTAAAATCTGGAAAACCTACCAAAGTACCTCATGCTGACAAGCGCTTCAAGTGCAGTGCTTTAAGGACAAAAAAGCCTTTTGTTCTAGAAGCTGGACATTGCATTTTACTTACTTACCGGCACTCCGTTTTCTGCGACTAGGTGCAGAATGCTTCTCTTGCACGTGCCTGGGCGGGTGTGAACTGTGCGATCTCACGCTTGCGCCTGACGCTTCTTCATTGGCTGTAACCAAAAATTTACATTTACAAAATCATAAATACTCGTCACACTGCAATAGTACAAAATATCTTTGTCTTTTGAAGACCTGGCTCTTCGATTAAGTCCCCCCCCCCCCCCCCCCAAGGCTAGCCTCACAGCCAAAGCGCCAGTATAGCCCCAAGTGTATGAGTGAGCATATAAATACAATAATATAACATAACATTATGTCTGGGATACATGCCTCAATAAGGACTCAAGAAAATAAAGCTAAAAAACCCATTAATTCTCCATTGTTTAGGTCGAGCCTTGGCAGCGCATGCACTGCTCTGCGAGGCATGCTGTATTCGAGAATGGACTTGAAGCCCTGCCCACTCTCCACCTATATTTTTAATGGGCTTGTGTCATTGACATTTGTAAATGCTAGCTTCCGATTCGTTAGTAGGCTTGTTAGTCCCTCCTTAGTACCGCCTTGTCTTCATTTGTAACCTCCCATGAGGACTGGCCCTTTTAC